>JAOPJJ010000141.1:7848395-7860331 GCA_027122795.1 Enchelyopus cimbrius
CATCAGTGCAAATATTGTAAACTGTATAAAAACAGCAAAACACACAGAAAACCTGAGTAGAAACGGGAAAGGTGTGCGCTAGGTGTGCGCTAGGTGCGCAGGAAAACACGGACAGGAGTTTTGAAAAAAAAACCTGGATCGGGATTTTCCCGTGCAGGCCGATCCAAATATCGGATCGGGACATCCCTATTACATGCACTTATAGAGACTGGACTTTGATTGTAATTTGAATGTGTGTGTGTGTGTGTTAGGGCCCAGGAGACCTTCCTTCAGTGGGATCAGGGCAGGAGGCTCTATAACTTCCTGCTTGCAAGCAAGATGAAGGAGATCATCCTGACTCACAGGTGCCACTCTTCAGTTATAATCACTTCTTTAGCAGATGTGTTGAAGGTTTTAATATGGAAGACACATACGACCAAACTCCTATAACTCATTGATTCCTATCACTTCATCAGTATCATTTCAAGCTTTTTAAATAAGCTGATCCACATATGTTTTGATGACACATTAGCACCTTGCTTAACAGTTCCAACATGGTTCAAACACATTGTATGATGTGTGACAGGGCCAGTTTGTTTGGCACCAAGTCCAGCAGACTGGATGATGCCGATCTGAAGAGGCTGCGTGCAGCCACCTCGTTAATGCAGATCGATGACAGCGTGATGAGGTCATAACCATGGAGATCTACAACGAGCAGCTCAACCCTAGATTGTGAATGTGAATGAACTTGAAATCGTGCATCTCATCTATTTGTCCTTCAGGAAATTCCACAACTACGACTCCTTAAAGGAGTACTACGAGAAGGAGAGTTGTGTTCACTACATGCACAATGTGAGTCAAAGCGTCATCAATACGCTAAAACAGCTGATACATCCTGTTTCCTTTCCTTAATACAGTCATCTTCCCTCTGCTCCCCAGATCTCCGTCCCTCTGCTCCTGGTCAACGCCTCTGACGACCCCTTGGTGCACCCGTCTCTGCTGCACATCCCCCGCGCGCTCGCAGGTCCTGCTCCCCGTCCAGCCCGCCTCACTCACATGCCCGCCGGTGGGAATCACACATGACATGTGTCATGTCTAGAGGATAGTCTCAGTATAGTGTAAGCGTCTTAGAGTACCATAGTAAGCGCTATATAAATCTGATGGATTATTATTATTATTCTAGTGTTCAGCAGGTCAGCCAGTGAACAAGGTGGTTCAGTGTGCAGATAGGAACGCTGGAACGCTGTCCCAGTGTGTGGTGTCCAACAAGTGGTAACCTCTCAATGGGTCTGCAGATCCCTTGTTGACCCAGCAGTGTCAGTGCAAGGTGAACCCGTTTGTTACTGATCCAGGTACAAGGAGGGGAAGTGGCTACCACCAAGGAATGAAGGCTGTCGCTTCAATACAAGCTGCTGCAGTGTGTAGAACACAAGTCTCTCTCTCTCTCTCTCTCTCTCTCTCTCTCTCTCTCTCTCTCTCTCTCTCTCTCTCTCTCTCTCTCTCTCTCGCCTCTCCCTAGACAGTCTTGTTGAATTTTTCATTGCCATAGGATCCCTCCATGCCGTGATATTATTTATAAGTGCAGTGCGGGGGATTGTACAGCGATTTCAGGGCTTCAGTCATGTTTCACCACAAATGGCAGTGAGATCCTGACCCTTAAGAGTTTTTGTCAGCAGTGGAATGCAGTGGTGTAAATTAAGATTTTTGTTTCAGTTTCCTGCCTAAAATACATTAATTTAATAATGTAATTCCAGTGTTCACTTCAATTAAGTGCTGGGCTGTAATTCACTATCTTTGTTTAAATACGATTTGCATCATATTGAAAGACATACCATATTATGCTCACAATATCCCTCACTGCTACCACTGTGTGAGATGTAAAGTAAAGTGAACAAATACTGGGATGCTCACTGTTTCTCGCCAGCACATTGTCTAAAACTTGAGCAATAAAGGCCCCAAATGCTAGCACCAGGTGCAGAGGGATCAGCCATGTGCCTCAGTGACAGAGTGACTTCACAAGTGGGAGGGGCCACCTCGACGTAGGATGGATAGATCACTGCACTTACCACTTAGTGCAGTGCACTGGGTGGGCTGGTAGACGACCCAGTGGGCTGTCCAGCATAGCAGACAGGACACTCCCACTTGTCATGTCACTATGTCACAGGGCCAGGCAGAAAGGGATAATCACTCCGTAGAAAAGAGCCCCTTCGACAAATGATTCAGGACTCTATCCATGTCTTTCAAATCATTGCAGCACACAAACTTGAAGCACTCTGATGAAGAATTTGACATTGGCCACGCTCTTCTGAAAAACACATCTATCTTATCCTTGCCGAGAAACCGGTTAGCCTTTTTTCAACATTGTATGTCCGCAGGTCTAAATGCATTTCCAAGTGGCCTTTTTGCGTCCACGTGTAATGGATGGATGGATGGGTGTAGGAAGTTATTGATAAACCATGTGACCCCAAATATGTGACACGTGGGTGAGGAGTACAAAGCCAACATGAGGCCAACTTTCCCCCCCCCCCCTCTTTGTGCTGGCCTCCAGACATAAAAGCCAATGTGCTGTTTGTGCTGACGCAGCACGGCGGACACCTGGGCTACTTCGAGGGTGCGCTGCTGTTCGCCAGGCCGCTCACCTGGATGGACAAGCTGATCGTCAGCTACGCCGACACGCTGTGCCAGTGGGGGCGCCAAAAACACCACTGGCCCCGCGACAGACCCAGGCTCCGCAGCGCACAGTGAGGCCTTCAGCCAGCGATGTGCACCAGAAGAACACACACACACACACACACACACACGCCCTCTCCAATGCGTCCTTACAAACCAACAAATGGAGACAATCAGCCTCTATTGCATTGGTCTTGATCTACCTCTTCTGCTCTAGTCTGCTTGCAAAATGCGAAAAAGTGAAGTTGTCACGAGCTCACGACAAACTGCTGTGGGCTAAACGTACCGACGCTGTGCTACCTCCCCCTGGCCTGACTGCTACGTTATTGATACGTTATTTACGAGCCAGTAGTCTGTGTGTGACCTGTGCTTCAGACACGTCACACATATAGAGCTGTAGGTAATCTGCTCAGGTTGAAGGAACTTTTGATTAATAAAATACGTTTGTTTGTACATCTGGATTTCTTTAAATCATGGTTATTTTACCTGTATTTCTGTAACAAAGACCTTTGTCATATTTCTCATTTGCTAGTATACACACAAAAACAAGGACATTTAACTCACATTTATATACAGTTTATTGTACACTTCTTTCACATAATAGTTCAAATGTTCACTGGGTCCACCGGTGCATTGGGTAAAGATATTTTTTATAATCACTATTTGAATATTCTCTTGAAAGCTTCTGCCTGCCTGTTTATTTAACAAGCTGTGCTGGTGAATTGTATTCCAAGGGCAAGGCCGCACTTAATTTATTTTTGTGTATTTGACAAATTTTTTACGTCTGAAGGACTTGCATATAGCAAACAAGATACAAAATAAAGTAATGTATCTCAGGTTTTTTGTCAGAGCGTTGTTTTTTTTATATAACTCATGGAAAATAATGCGTTGGATAAAAACATCTTGCCCATGATTAATGTACAACCACACAGCAGGATCGGATGTTGAATTACATGGCTTGGGCCGAGAATAGTTTCCAGGCCATTTTGACATATTGGAGGAGGGTTTTCTAGTCAAACAGTTTGGCAGCAGTTGCTTTCCCGTCGTATTTGGAGCCTTTCCCGTCAAACTCGGAGGGGAGGATATCGGCGTCAAACTCCGTGTAGTAGTTCTCCAGCTCATCTCCGTGGACAAAGACCTGGGGGGAAAGACTGCTTGTTACAGGGTTCATTTTGAGCAAATGTTTGGTATTGAGGTTTAATTTGATCAACAGAAAACCATTTTGCTGCAACCCTGGCTACTTTCGCATTTGTGTGAAGTGTTGGTAAATGAAAGGCCTACTTTTTACCACTAGTCTGATCAGCCAATTTGAAGTACTACCTTTTTCCGAAAAACGTCGGTCTTTAGTCTTAGGACTTATTATTTCTGTCTATGCAACGGTTTTGTAAGAAGATTCTTTGCATATTGGACACCTTTGGGTAACGTCAAATATAATGATATGACGGAATCAAATATATATCATTCCTTCATATCATTCCACTCTCTTCATGTGTGTTTGTTTTGTAGTTTGTGTAACCTAACGTAACTGAAGTACACTATGCGATGTTTGGCCTCAGCGTGAGACTCACTCTCTCCAGCAGCTTGCCCTTCATGAGGGGCTTGACCACGTTGTAGGTGGTGGTGAAGTACCAGGGCTGGTGGATGAAGTGGACCGCTTTGAAGCGCGCCGGGAAGGAGTCCTGGTGGAGATCATAGACAGGGATGTTGGTAGAGACAGACAGCAGCACACAGAGAGAACATACTGACACATACAGCTGGATAAGTACAGTTACAGACAAAACCCACGGGAGGCAGGGCAGGGGATCCACCATGACCAATGTCCGACACAAGGGCAGAGGAAACCTGCTCTGATCCTGCCTGGAGGTGAGGCACTGGAGAGGGCAAACCAGCTCAACAACTTCTTCTGTGGTTTTGAGAGTGGCAGCGATGCTGCGGCTGGTATCATGCTGCCCCTTCCACCCTCTGCATCGTTCTTAAACATCAGACAATCCGATGTCTTTCACCTTTTTAGCCGCTGTAACCCACGAAAAAGCCCTTGCCCTGACAGTATCTGCGGTAACACCCTTAAATACTTCAGAACAGTTAGCCCCTGTGGTCACTCCTCCCTTAACCTCGGTACAGTCCCTATCTTGGGGAAAACATCTACAATTGTACCTGTGCCAAAACTGCCAAGACCCACAGAGTCTAATGACTTCCGACCAATAGCGCTTCATGATCACTGGTCATGAAGTGCTTGGAGCGTCTGGTAAAGAGGTACATTGTATTCCAAACCCACCATCTTATGGACCCCCTGCAACCTGCTGATCAAGCCTCCAGGGGGGTGGATGATGCAATTTTGACATGAATGCACCTTTTGCACATTCATCTTGAGAAACCCAAGACTAAGGTTCTATTTGTGTATGTTAACACCATGCAGCCTAAGATTCTTGCAGACATTTTAGCCAGTGAATGTGATCTTAATGCAGGTATAATTTATTTGATGGTGGACTTTCTCACCAGTAGAGTCCAGCGTGTCAGAGAGGGCTCATCTCTGTCTGATGCCATGACAACATCCACAGGCTCTCCACAAGGATGTGTTTGATCTCCTTTACTATTTATTGTATACACAAACTCATGCACTAGCACTTTATCAAATATGCAGACGACAGCTCTGGTGAGTCTGCTACAGGTAGATCGTGGGCCAGTTTTAGACTTCTTTTTAGAATGCACTTTAGGTGCACTAGGTCACACTTCATTTGAAATACCAATAAGACCAAGGAAATGTGAATAGATTTTAGAAAGTCACAGCAATCCACTGACACTTATCATCTGGGAGGCTATCCAGGTTGTGACACACTACAAATACCGCGGCATTGTAGACAACAAACTCAAATGGGACTCATGGACTGACCTTTAGCACACTAAGGCTCAGCAAAGAAGGTACTTTTTAAAGAAACTGCTTGTTTTTAATGTCAATAACAAAATGCTCAGTGGAAATGCCACTGAGTCACAGAAAAAGGCCATCAGAAAAACCTTTACAACTGCTAGTAAGCGACCTGGGATGACCCTGCCGAGCATTGAGGTCATTTACAAAGACTGCTGAGAAAGGCCAATAACGTTGTATGTGACTGTACACCCCCCGTGACATGTTATTTTAAACTACTACCATCTAGGCGTCGTTTCTGCCCGCCCCTTCTGACTAAGAACAAATCCAAATCTCTTTTGTACCACAAGCCATAAAAGCCATCAGTTGAAATAAGCGATCTGATGTCCAGCTGGCCTGGCCATATCCCAGGGTGTGTAGTGTATTGTAGTGTGTGTGTATGTCCTTCATGTTATTTGGTGTCTGATGTATGGACTACTGGTTGTCATATGTCTGATGTCCTGTTATGAAGTGCCTGGCGACCCAACTGACCCACGGGGATAATACAGTGATCTACTACTAATGACTTAGTCAACGGAATGCAGGAGGATTTATGACATAAAATGGTTTCGGAAATCAGCTCTTTTCTGCACTGGTTAAACCTGGAGCCCTGTGCGTAGTGACGCTGCTCACCTGCAGCATGTCCACCATCTTCTTCAGCTCGGTGGGCTTGATCCCTGAGGCCTGCTGGACGGTGAAGCCCTTGAAGTTCTCGATGATACAGAGGCCGTTGATCTGCGTCTCCTCGTTCTCCAACAGCTTCTCCAGGATCACACAGTAGGCACGAAGGATCTGCACACACACACACAGAAAATAGATCAAATATATGAACGCTACACTTCACACACATACCACTCCGCCATCTGGGTGCTTTGTCTCCATTATCCTAACAAGTACAACTTCAAAAACATGAATTCAAGAAGTACTACGTTGGCAGGTTTGAACTTCATTGATGGAGCTTCAGATTGACATTATTGAACCCTCCGCTCTGGTTTGGTGTTGGCGGTGGTGAAACAGTGGACTATTGTCCACTGTTGACTATTGTCTGGTTTGGTGTTGGCGGTGATGCCGGAGGAGGAGCCTCAGGGAGGTTGACGGTCCTTCTGTACACTACCTCATCAAAGGTGATTTCCTCATAGTCCCAGTTCTCGATGTTGAACAGCAGCACCACGCGGCCGTACTTGTCCCTGCTGGGCAGGATGCCCGGGTATCCGGCCTCTATGGTGCTGCGGACCGCCTCTGGAGTCAGGTTCTCAAACAGCTCCGGGTACTCCCTCCTGAAACGCACGTACCCTGGAGCAAGGCACACAGAAACACACTCAATTCTGCTGGACACCAGACGGATGAAAAAACACCAAACATACCTCATTTGGATTTGTACTCGTTACTGGAGTGTCTCCCTGGTATTTTTCAAGGTGAAAGTAGATACTTTCAGGAAATACATCAACTGTAAGTAGAAACTTTAGAAGCTGTACGTGAACTTAACTTAGAACAAGTCAACGGCATCCCTGTTAAAAACCAGATAATAATGTAAACAATGACATCAACATTTCAGGACTTATTCCAAAGCATGATGGGTGCTACAGAACACGAGCTTTGACGGTTAAAAGGCCTCAACAGCAGGTAACCCGTGTTCCTCTCGGGCGCGCAGGACGCACCCTTCATGAGCTCGAAGGCCCGGTTGACGTCATACTTCCTGGCACGGATGAAGCGCACCAGCAGGCCGTCGGGCTTCTCGCCAAACGTCTCCTGAACGGCCTTCAGCAGGTCGTCCCCGGCCTCCGCCTTCTCCTTCATCATCTCCCGCAGCTCCGTCACCGCAGCCGCCCGCTTCTCCTCCGTCTCGTTCAGCTCGTCCTTGGCCTGCGGAGGGGTCGTTATATTTGACCCCATAATGTCGGATTGTCTTGCCTGATGTTGTATGGTATTGTGTATACTCATCTTATTGATGGATGTGTGTGTGTGTTGGGGCCACCTCACCTTCTGAACGGTGTGGTCAGGGAGCTTGGCACAGGGGCCAAACACGGGTCCGTGGTCCTTCACGGTGAGGTGCTCCAGCTTGGCCCGGAGTGCCTGCTCTTCCTCCGACACCATCCGGAAACTTCCGCTCTGGAACGCCCACGCCACCAGTGTTCACCGAACAACATCTCATACAGAGCACGTTTCATTCATGGCACACACTTTATTTGATATATATTAGATCAAGGTGATAATGGTTATAATGATATCACCCGTTAGATTTAGATTTGGTTCAACCTCGACCTCTCTTGAATCCCTGAGCCCAGTAAATAAATACTTGATTGTGACATTCCAAAAATAAACCCATGTGAAGGCAGAACACAGTCTTAAAAACAATAGTCCACTGTTTCACCATCTTAATCTCTCTCACATGACGGAGGAAAGCCGGTGAGGACATCAGAAGACCACAACTAAACCTGCTCATGGCAAGATTAGCATTCAAAGCTAGCTCCAAACATCTCGGTGCTTAAACGAATGGCATTTAACAAATATTTTGACCCTACTTTCTCTTTACTACCACTCCTCCCCAAATGTTCCCAAACTAGTTTGATGCACTTATGTGTTAACAATTTAGAATTGACCGTCTATGGTACGATCAACGTGTAGGTAACAAATGCAAACTTTGTTTTCAACCTTAATTTCAACCATGATGGGTCTATTATTGTCTAGATGTACCTCTCCAAAACCACTCGTGACAGGACCACAGTGTAGTCGTTTAGTACGGTAGTGTTAGTAGTGTAGTTTAGTGTAGTAGTTTAGTAGTGTTAGGAGTGTAGTTTAGTGTAGTAGTTTAGTAGTGTTAGTAGTGTAGTTTAGTGTAGTAGTTTAGTAGTGTTAGTAGTGTAGTTTAGTGCAGTAGTTTAGTAGTGTTAGTAGTGTAGTTTAGTGTAGTAGTTTAGTAGTGTTAGGAGTGCAGTTTAGTGTAGTAGCGTTAGCAGTGTAGTTTAGTGTAGTAGTTTAGTAGTGTTAGTAGTGTAGTTTAGTGCAGTAGTTTAGTAGTGTTAGTAGTGTAGTTTAGCGCAGTAGTTTAGTAGTGTTAGTAGTGTAGTTTAGTAGTGTTAGTAGTGTAGTTTAAGTAGGAAGGAATGGACTTACCACGACAGCCATGTCTTCTGGGACTTGAAAGGCGTTTTCTTCACTGTGGAGAAAAAGGGATTTGGTAAAGCACATTAAATCAGGCTTGGATGAAGAGAAACACTTCCCTTATTGTTCAAACATAATCTCTTTTCATCCAGCCATACTTCTCTATAGCTCTGATCCCTGAGCTATATTTAGAAATGTCTCATTCACTAGATGATTTGTTGAGTGATTTTGAAGTATGATTTTCAGAATCCACATTTACACATTTATGGTTTAAAGAGTTTTACATGCTAAAGACAACCCATTTTTGTCATTTTCATCCTTTTAAAAAACAATACAGAACAAATTTATTCTTCTTAATATGGGATTATAATTGTTGGTCAGGAAAGGATAAATTGCAATACAGTATCAGTACAGTAGCAAAGAGTGGAGACTAAATCAATGCAATCGGTAACACGACACCATTATGATTGTACGGTGTGATATCCTCTGTGAGAATGAATGGCAATCGGTGGATAGTAAACGTAATCAATCTAAACTAAACCAAAATATTGTATTATACTATAGTGTTTTGAATTGTGCTAATGTAGGCCTATAACCCTTGTATAGTCTACATTTGGACTTCACCTAAACGTTTTCCCAAAACAAATACTTGCCAATGAGTGCAAACCAACACCAATTAATTCACTCATAAACTAAACCTGGTAATGGCTTAGGTAATACAAACTAATACATTATAGCGCTTTACCATACAAAGATTATTTACAAGGCAACTCAAATACAACTTTTCGTCGTGGCATGTTTCTAGGCTATTCCACCAATAAGTGAAGGAGTGAAGGATGCGCTGCAGGGAGCGGGTGCTTCTTACCTGCGGGGTCAGGTACTGCTGGAGGCGCGGGGCTCAGTGTGGAGCGATGTGGCGACCCCACACCATTTGTACCGTGGGATTAGGGGCGTCACACCAGATTACAAACAACTATTCGATTTCGTGTTAATCATCGCAAAACAACGCAGGGGGCAGGATTACCGAGCCAGCCAGGCCAAACGCGAGGCCTCTGCTCTGCGGTGTGACGAAGGACATTGATTGAGTAACGTCAGACTGACCCTCGGAGGTAAGGAGACGGCATAACCTGAAGTCACAGAGCACCACAGGGGATGGGGGTCACAGAGCACCACAGGGGAAGTCATCCAGAGACACGTTGAGATCACACAAGCCATTGCGAGGCACCGTCCATTCCCTCTTTTCTAAGGGAGCATTGTTAACAGGATTGAAACGCGGTCCAGGCACAGTGTGCCTATACAACCACAAGCTCACATGTTAGGAGGCCTCACGGACCATTAGGTCACGTATTTACTCCGACACATTGTACAGTGTATTATCACGGTTAAACATGTAAGAATTAACCCGAGACAATAACCATAAACAGCGAGTCCTGTTCAAAGAACCTCAGTCCTCCTCCAAAGTAGACCTGTTTGAGAAGCCATCTCTCCATCCAGCCATTTACAAATAAACTAAACAGATGACTGTTCTCAAGAGCAAGATAATATAAAGGTTAGAAGGTTGGAGACATTTGTATGTAATGTGATTAGTTTAAAACACTTTTTACTTCACAGCAATGATTGTTGCTCTGTGCAATGAGTGAATGTCACTCTGTCACCTTTATGAAAAAACTAAATTAAATCAAGTTGCAAGTGCTCAAACCCCTCCCTCTTGTATAATATTTATTTTTCTATTCAGTTCAACCCATGCCCCTTCGCCAAAAGGGGCATGGGTTGATTAATGGGGCTGATTAATTGATTAATGGGGCATTAATGATTTACGTATGGCCCCTGAGACTCGGACATAGACATGGACATAGAGGCCAAGTATTAGCTCCTGATGCAATGCAAAATAAGAGCAAGCGAAAATAAAGCACACTGCAATCTTATAAACCGGTCTTGAGCCGCTAAGCAGGAAGGTCCAGAGAGCTAACAGAGCTAATGTACGGATTGGACGGACAATACCCGCACTGTGCTCACCGTGGCACGAGCTAGCGTCATTATGCTCGTGGCTGGTGGTTATGGTATGCGAGCCGAGATGACGGACGGACGGACGGACAGACAGATGGAGAGATAGATATAGATATATACTGTATATACTCAACGTATATAACGTCTTAGACTTATACAGTATATAAGTCTAAGACATATATACTGTATAAGTCTAAGACATTGAGTAACCGTGAACACAAACCAAGCTAGTATCTTTGACATGCCTGTATCAGCATTAGCGGTCCCTCTGGTGTGTATTGGTCTCTAGGTACGTGGATCACATGCAACATAAAGGGGCATTCAGGACGTTACACCAGCATAGCGACTGCAATATGACGCCATCATGAACATGATTGTGTCCCAAAGCACTTGCTTTAACATGTAATCAGTTACCATCAGGCGTTTCCACATACCCAAGGCCTGGAGACGCAAACTTCAAGACTACCAAATGATTGATTGATAGTATTTATAGATTTTTATATATTTTTTTATATTTTGTGTAGTATTCTAAGTGATGTCCTGTTGGTTAAAGGGGTAGTTCGGAATTTTGGACATTGGACCTCATTTCCAAGTGAGCCAGTGTGTTATTCATCATCGGAGACGATTTCAACAAAATGCATTCAGTCCTATGCAGTTTGTTGGCGCTAGGCCAGCGCAAGTCAATGTTTTGGGTAGCCTGCCAATAAAAACGTACTCACTTACCCAGTCCACAGTACACTCAAGGCAAAACTATTATAACGGCAGACTATAGATGTAAATGTCTGTGTTGATAGAATAATGTTAGAAATAAAACTAACCTTGCATCGCATGAATCATTGCCGTTTGAGGGACTAGTTTCTCAACAGCAGCAGAATTTTACTTTGGTAAACTAGATAATATTAGTCCGCAGCTGCTGTAACCTACCATCAGCAAGCATAACGCTGCTGCTGAGACACTCAAAATGCATCGCCATGCAAGGTTGGTTATATTTCTAACATTCCATCAACACCGACATTTACATCGATAGTCTGGCGTTGTAATTCATTTGCCTCAGGTGTACTGCCCCTTTAACTTGGTTCCATTGAACTGTATTCTCTTTTTGTGGTCCTTACTTGCTTGAACGCCCTTAAAAAAGAGGGTTCGTTCCTGAAGGATCTTGACATCACTATTAACTTGAACAAAACAAAAAAAGGGACAACGGGCCTCATTCACGAACCGTTCGTAAGAACAAATTTGTTCGTAAGTTCCACTTACGAAGATTTTACGAAGATTGTGG
>JAOPJJ010000141.1:7900254-7910294 GCA_027122795.1 Enchelyopus cimbrius
AATGTGGCTCAATGGTCATTAGTTCCTAGCTCTCTACCATATGAATAATGATGCTAAATAGGCATTGTGTATTATTTGATGATATGAGTTATTACGTTTTTCAAAGAGTGCTGTCAAAAAGTGAACAGATTTTTTTTTATCACAATAGTACATTTAAAAGCATCGTTATCTTATTCAATTAACAACAATGTCCTTTGCATTGATTGGCCAAGTAAAACGCCTTAAACCAGCAATGCCTTGTGCTTTATTAATGTAGTTGGAACAATAAAACTAACTAGGAAGTTCACTTTTGCTCTTACAAACCTTGTCCCCAATGTAGCGTCCCTTCCACCACAGGAAAGGCTGAACGGTAGAACTGCTGAGATGACAGCAGGTATGCGATGCTTGACTCCAGTGGTAGGGCGTCCCTGCTGGGGCAGATATTCCAAAGCGCATCCATAGGAATAATTTTTCCGCCCGAGAGAGACAGCACATGTGCCATCTTCTCTGCGCCAAGGTGGTCTGTGCAGCCCACCACCTGCAGTTGGACGATGGACGAGGATGGACGAGGAACTGGTGAGCATTTCATTTGATTGGAACGGTCAATTGACAAACTGATGGAGTAGTCATCATTTGGATCACAACAATAAAACGACATAACAGTTACAGTTCAAAAAGCTCAGTCGAAAACAAAGCAACATCCAATGTCTTAGCCCCAGGATCGTATTACTTACCGTGCGTTGTGAGCTACTGTCGATCCAGTGAAGCAACACTTTTCGCTGTGACAACATTTCATGGATTCCTCTGGATATGACCTTCTCCGAGAGTTCCGTGTCCAGATCACAGGATGCAATGGACAAGTATTGCGCAAATTGCTCCTTCGAATGTGGACAATCCGAGACAACAAACACCACATTTCTGCCATCTGCTGCCGCGTCCTCCTCACTCCCAACCGCTCCCACTCGGTTCGACCTTCGAGGTCTCAATGACAATTTGGTTGGAGATGTGATGTCCGGTCGGTCCCATTGGAAGTCCAGAAGAGCCTCTTTTACTGCGTTTTGAACCATTTCTGATGCATTGGGGCGATGCCTTGGATGGGTTGTGGTTTTCTTAAACGTCACATCCAATCTAGAATCAAACTCAATTTCAAAGTCCTCGAAAGTCTTGTCTCGGAGTTCTTTGAAGTCTGATACCCTGGATATGAGGTTGGCGACACGGCCAGTTCTTGACTGGAAGAATTTGTAACCCCAACGGATCTTCTCAAACCCATACTTGAATCCAAAATGGAGAAGAATACGTAGAAGTCTGCGTTTCACTGGGTGATTCCTGATGTCCAGGCGTGCATTTGAATCTTGATCTCTGGCATCCACGTCAATGACGAATATCAAGTTGTGCAGGGCCATGTTAGTCTACAAAGCTAATTTACACGAAATTATAACTCATAGATGTCAATGTTTTGACCAAACATTGTCCCTTTGCTATACAAACGAGATGCTTGCTAGCTTGTTTACCAAGCAGCATTGTTGCCATCAGTTGACCCAACGTTAGCGTTAGCTCGCGTTTCTAGCTGCTTCATTTAAAACATGGAAAGATTGCAACGTTTTGACCAAACATGTTACGCAGTTATTGAAAGGAATAATGGCACCGTTCTTAAAATGGTTATTTGTATACTTAAGGTTCAGACTTGATCAAACAAGCAAATGTGTGAGGTATTCCGTACTCGCCATTTTCTTGTTGCTTTTCTAAAATCTTCGCGCTCCTTATGTGAAGACCCACCCCTCTGCGGGGATTGGCAGGATCTTGTACGGACAGTGCTGTCATTGGTCCAGAATATGAGTATAATCCCGGACACTTCTGTTCAAACGACTGATTGGCTGCTCAAAGGTCAGTCACTCATTGTGCAACCCACTATCACTCGAGCCGGTTGTTCGACAACTCAGCCTGCATTTTAATTTAAAAAAAACAAACACAAACGGCTACCGGGGCCGCAGCGATACATCCACGGTCGGCGTATATTCAACAAAGTCCCATACAACCCTCACTCAGTGGCGGCTCGCCTATAGAGTGCGCTGCGGCGCCGCCCTCCCGCAGACCTGCCCCTGTTTGTTTATATATATATATATTTTTTTTTTAATATATATTTTTCTAATTTATGTCTATATTAATTGCATTTGAATAATGCATTTACTTTACTTTAGAATGCTCAATAATGATATCTTCATTCACTTTCATGTTCAGCGTTATCATTTTAGGTGATAACGCATTTTAGGTGAAGTAGGTGTCTTGCCTGGGGCTCCAGTTCGCTCAGCACAACAAGCCTGCATTTTTAGCGAATGGTTCCCCGGTTGCTAAGCAGAAAAGTACATTAATTCGCCAATCAGCGTTGTCAAATTGTATGGCTTGCGGGCTCTGAAAATATAGCCCACAAGATAAGAACACAGTGCACCGTTCAATATAAGCCACACTATGCTGCGTTCGATTATCCATCCGTCTCGGAGCTCCGAGGACGTTGCCTAGCGACACGCACGAACACGCCCCTTTTACTCAGACGGCGAACTCGTTTGCTCGGTTGAACTCAGGGGAGATCGAGCAAGGATTCCGAGATAGAATTCAAGATGGCTGCGCCCTCTGTGACTTTAAGTATGCACTGTTTTCATTGTGTTTGGACCGCTTTGGTGGTTTAAATGACAATTTAAATCACTCCTATTACTGCACCACCTTACTGCGTCCGTAACTCTGCCTATGGTTTTGGGAGTCGGTGTTGTGGTGAGGCCAAAGACTTGTTTCAAACGGGTGTTGCGTCCCTAGCGTTGCTAAGCGAGAACAGCTTTCTGAGTGGCGTCAACCATAGACATCTTGGCGTCAACGACCCACGCGTGAAACATAATTAAACGCTTTTAGTGTCGGTGTGACGTCACATCCGAGGTCCGAGTCGATTCGCAGAGAATAATTGAACGCAGCATAAATGTACCAAGAAAGAGAAAGTTGTACATAAGCCGCATTTGTCTATAAGCCGCAGGTAACATGAGATATTTACTTAGAAAGATGTTTACACAGAAAGATATTTTAA
This sequence comes from Enchelyopus cimbrius, assembly GCA_027122795.1. Lineage (NCBI taxonomy): Eukaryota > Metazoa > Chordata > Actinopteri > Gadiformes > Gaidropsaridae > Enchelyopus > Enchelyopus cimbrius. Next base: position 7,903,304 of record JAOPJJ010000141.1, read on the forward strand.
ACTTTTTATTAAATAGTACCGGTAACATTCACAAATACGTACTGTGTAAATGTTTTTTTCAGAACAGTTGCCAACCATTTTCTAACCCTGCTGTGACCTAATCAGGGTCGCGGAGGGGGGGTTGCAGCCTATCCCAGCTGATCGCCCAGACAGATCGATGGCCTTTAACATGAAAGCTGCATCATATGCATTTCTTTGCGTGTTTTCAATGACGACGGTGTGTGTATGAAGCGCAAAATTACTGATCTGAAGAATTGTGTGCGCAAGAAGTGTGCGCACACACACACACACACACACACACACACAAAATGTTACCTTGTGTGTCATTCAGTTTTTGTTGATGTATTTGCACTCTTAATGTTGCTGAATTCTACAAGGCAAATACATTAACTTAAAACTTAGTTCCCTGGTCCCATTCATCTTTGTAAGTAAATGTTCTATTTTGTCTTTATTATTTTGTCAGAATGCACCAGAATGCTTTGTTTGCTTGTGAAAATCACAAACATTTCTTCTGGGGGACGATGCCCCCAGACTCCCCTACAGGATTTTGGAATGCAAACGTTCAGCCCCACCTAAAATAAATTCCACCTGCCGCCACTGCCATCACTCTAGTCTAGGCTATGGTCTCCCTGGGCTTCAATGACATTTGAACATTTTTTCTCAAGATGGAAAATAAACGTTGACATTTTCAAATCTGTATAAAATGAAGCAAATGAAAAAAGAACCCAAACAAAGTAGTTGTTTGTGGTCCTCTCCTAGACACAACAGTTGTCCAAATGTTCTGTTTCACTGCACAATCTTGTAGTTGGCCCAAAGGATATGGCAGTTGGTTCTTACCAGGGTTGGTTCAAAAGTTATTGCATGTAAGTGTATTCAGAGGGAGGTCGGTGTCCCAGAACAAACATTTTGCCCAAGTCCATCTTATCCCTCACCTTCTTAGTGAAGCCTTCAGCTGGGCTATTTATCTCCTCCTCTGCCCTCTTGGCTGTAGGTCACCCGGACGAGGGGACCTACAGCTCCTACAGGAAGGAGGGGATGCAAATGGATATAGACGCATGAGGGTCTGGTTCTGAAAGGCATCAATACAAATACATGTTCATGTATTGATGAACACACACACACACACATTGATGAACACACACACACGCACACACCACCAAGGGCTACTTACACTACATTTCCCACACACCGCATCTCTCCCCATGCTTCCCAGTTGGAAACAACAGCGTCTTAAAAGTGATTGTGTTCCGTGACTCTGCTGCCTTGGAGAGTGTTTGGTATATCTTGCTAATTTTAAAGCGAAATTATCCCGTATTTAATTTGGAAACCTGCAACGAATAGATGCAGAAACTTAAATATGGTAACCATTAAGCATTTAACAAGATACACTGTTGTGACAAACAATAATAGGTACTCACATTGAAATTCCTTTTTAGATGTGCACTAGAAATTTTACTCATAGAGGCATATGGGGGGGGGGGGGAGAGAGAGACAGACAGATAGACAAAGAGAAAAATACACTGAAATAGCAGTGATAGTGATAGTTTAGGCCTACGCTAACTTCAAACAAAGGCATTCACTTTTTTCGTTGGTATAGACTTAAAATTAGGTCAAATTGGCAGCCTGTTGAAGTTGAATGTTTCAAGAGCATATTATTTCGCCACCTATGGGTATTCCTGAGATATGGGGGTATGAAATATAGAATCATTATAATAGTAATACTAACTAATACAACAAGGCTCTGATGGATTCGTAGGACCCCTAATAACTAGCCAAAGGTTCCACTTTAAACATTTAAAAAATATTTTATTTTGAGAAGGCATTTGCTTATGAATAGAGGAAGAAGATAGAACAAAGATACAGTCGGTAGCCCTTCTTGTACTGAAGAGCGATGACCAGGTCAGTGGAACTGTACTGTTTCCAGTACATTTCTTTGGAAATACATTTTGTGTGTATTTTGTGTAGTGTCAAAATGGGTTGATGGGAACAACCTGCACTTTGCGGACTGGTTTATTATATCAGTTACAAAATGAAAAAAATATGTAATTATGTTTACATTTGAGAAATACAAGCCATACCTCTTTCACAGTTTTTATAAACTTTTGAGGTTACCCACTGTGGTAGAAAAATAGGAATATATTAGAAGTGTTCAAGCATCATGTCGCTAAGCAAATTTACCCTTAGCGTATCTTGAGGGCATTTTCAGCGTAGCCAGTTCAGTTTACAACTATGCATCATTAGCAACATATCTCAACGTGTTAGCACTAAGCACATCGCATAAGCACTCTTCCATTTTAAGAACAACTGTTGCATCTACACGTGGACACAACCGTGCGGTTGGGTCTATCATCTGAAGCGTTGTCATGTACAGCCAGGGCGACCACCAGCAGTGGAAGGTCCATCACCCTCCAGCCCTCATCACTGAGGTGAGTCTGAGTCACTGGAGTCCAGGCTGCCCTGCGGAGATGTGCTGGTGGGGGGGCTCCCGTGGTGGTGGTGGTGGTGGCAGACGGCCGGTGGACAGTGCAGAGTTTGGGTGCTTCGACGCAGGTTCTCCAGAGACTGCAGGTAGGAGCGGCGAGCTCTCTCTTCCTCCAGCGGCGAGGAGCCCTCCTCCTCCACCTCCGCTATCTCCGCAAACGTGACGGGCTGCGTCTTGAAGCGGGCCTCCCGGGGCCGGCGGGAGCGGCTCCTGCACCTGGCGGGGCCTGTGGGTACGGGCAGCTGCTGGGGGAACTCCTCGGTGGCTGAGGCCAGGAGGTGGGGGGGTAGCAGGGGGCAGCCGGAGGCTTCCATGGGCATCTGACGCACAGCAGACATGGAATGTAATTCGTCTGTAGGGGAAACCTGGAGCTCTCAATGCCACTGCTCAAAAAATCAACGCTCTTCAGCTCTACTGCACTGTTCCCAGCTTTTCAGGTCTTCTCGGAAATGAAGAATCCTTTTCTTCAAAAGTCAGGTCCAAATGATGACCACTGGAAAATGTCCATGTGTCCAGTGAAAAACACGGCCAATGAGTCCACGAAGAAAACCAAAGTGAGTGTGCCTCCGTTTCTCAGCAAAGCACGCTGGGTTAAACTCTGTGTTCTGTCTTCAAGTGTCTCTTGCTCTCTGTTTGTGTCTCAGTGCTCCTCACAGCACCAGGAACACAGCCTTTTATAGATGTGAGACCCGTCCCCACACTGCTCTACCCTCCTCACCAATGACTCCATCCTCACTGGCAGGCAGCCAGTCACATCGTCATTCCCGAAAATAAAGAGACACGGAATGAGAGGGGAGGGGAGAGAGAGAGGGAGAGAGACTATAAGAGAGAAAGAAAAAGGCCATAAGAGGGGGAGCAGAGCTACATTAAGACATGACATCAGGAAGCTAAATATTTAGATGAAGAGGAAAGAAAGAGAGAAAAATGAAAGAGAGAATGAAGACAGCAAAAGTGATTGTTAAACCATGGAGGATATGGTTGGAGGACATTTTACATATTATCGATAAAACTCCAGAAATTCAAACCCGACTTCACTGTGACAATGTGCGGTTTACAAATAAATGGGGTCTATGTTGAGGTCCAAACTCTGCTGCTGCTTACAGTGAACACAGCGTCCACAGAGGAGGACATGCACTGTGAGGGTCATGATGGAGCCTGTGTTTCCACAACAAACTCACCTCTCACCTGTTGCACACAAAACACAGGCATGCACCCAAACACACATTCTCAAGCAGATCAACGGTACTTCTGTCTCTATTGACTATCCAACTAACTGGAATAGCAGACCGGACAACCGGGCACATTTTGACATTGCTTTAATTGGCAAAAGGCCTATGTAGAGATTGTAATGTAGCCTATATTGTATTTTAACCGGTTCGGTTTTGCCAGTGAAAAAGAAGGAAGTGATATGCTGATAATGCAGAGATGCCTGTTATCTTTAATGTGTGTGTTTATATATTATTACAGCTCACATTTGTTTATGATTTCTGATTGCCTTTTCCAACGGATCTAGCACTCCAGCGTTTTGAACGCCCGAGCTGAAGCAGCACACTACGTCCTAAGGGGCCAGTAATGGGCCGAATGTCTTTTTCTTCCACCTAGTATGTCCAGAGACACTATAGAAGGAGGAGACACATCACTGGAAAAAATTGAAGTTGTTGGCACATGTCCCACCTTTTCCGGTGCCGTTGCTTCTTTTGCAGGTTTTGCAAGTTATTTTTATCCTGGCCTTTAAGCAGTCTATACCAAATCAGATACAGACAAGGTTAGAGTTACGTTGTTGATCTCTAGCTTTATCCAAAATTGTGGCATGATCTGGGATAGCTGACTGTGAGCGACAACGTGTTGCTGTCAGTGCCGGTGTTGTTATGCCGTAAATGAAAACTGTGTCATGAGGCATGCACAGTCCAAGATGACCTGTAAGAAAAGGGATTTAAAAATGTTAAATATATTTTTTTTTTAAACACCACAGCATTCAGCGATTTTAGTCTGCTTTTCATCATGATTTCAAACATGTGATTTTTGGAAAATGGAGATACAGCTCTCTCCCTATTCATTTAGATAGGGCCCTGGTCTTGTTAAGACCACATAGCTGCCCGGAAGGCGTTGCCAATATGACCGCCAGTGAGAGGACTTGCCTAGAAGGTCTTTGGTATGTCTCGCAACACACGTACTATATGGCGTTTGAGAAATGGTGAGTCTTTTTAAAGAATGTTAAGTGATCGCACACAGGCGTCAAAGCGTGTCTACGGCAGTCCCCATAGCTGCCGTCATGGTACCCTGTGTGGTCACTCAAACACTGATACCTCTATCGTAACCCTACCAACCAAAATGATGTCAATGTCAGCAGTGGCAATCTCATCACTTGCCACGCCTCACCGGGAGATTAATGTGGTCTTTCCCATTCACACGGAGCACCGTAAGACTCTGGAATGACCAACACGCATTCCGACCACGTCATATTACGAGACGCACATAGCCAGCCGGTCATCAGACATGACACACACACACACACACACACACACACACAAATTCACATCTGTCTACCAAGTATAGTCCACGTCAAAAGTGGTATACATGGACAAATACACACACATACTGCAGATGTCTAACACACACCTACACACAGACACACAAACATCCAACATGTTGCTTTGTTGACCAATACACATATATGAAACATTCAACTAACTTCACTTGCTGGGATGTAGGTTTTAAATAAATACATTTTAAATACTCCCTGGTTCTATTTAAGTTTAAGGTGACCCGACCAAGCTTAGCTGCTGGTAACATGACATTTCTATTAGCTTTGACATATGTGTGCTGGTTATTACTGTGCATGTGTGTTACATATATTTAGGACATGTATGTATGCATGTGTGTGTGTGTATGTGTGTATTTGTGCTTGTGTGTGTGGGGGGGGGTATTTTCTAGCATGAAAAGAGACTCGCTTTAAATTTAGTTCGAAATTTGGACATAGGACCTAATTTCCAAGTGAGCCAGTGTGTTATTTATCATTGGAGACGTTTTCAACAAATTTCATTCAGTCCTTCTAGTTGCAGAGTTCGGTGGTGCTAGGCTAGTAACGTTTTAGCCTGTCAATGGAATTTGAGACAAGGCAGCTGCAGTAAACTTTTGGGAGTTTACAATGGACTTGTGGTTTATTACCTCTACAGTTCAAGAAGCCGTCCTTGAACTGTCTAATGCATGTCTACAGTCAAAACACAGAGGGAGATAATCCGGGGAAATATGGACCTGTAAATGAGGTCAGACTGATAAAGATTGGATAAGTGTGTTTTCACGACAATTTCATATATTTCACGACAAGCATAACAATTGTTCTGGCCTCAGTCAGTATCCACATACTGTACATACAAGACATGTCTCCATTTTGCTTCATTGCAACATAAGTAGATTTCCTTTTTTTTTTTAAGAGAGCATGAAAGAGCAACTTCAACCTTTCTTTTGACAGTGTTTCAACCTGCTGTTTGCCGCAGTGACCATCCCTACCTGACCAATGGGGTGAGGAGGCCTGTTGCTCTTGGTCCTGCGGCTGGTTCAAGATCCCAGGTCAGCGCATGGTCACTCAGCAACAAATAAAGGTTTTTCCTTTTGGTCTTTCCAACCCTCACAATGAGGGAAAAACTAAACCAACCAATGCATAAGGCAGACATCCACACCAACAAGTTATTTGATCCATAACTCATCCACTGGATGTATAATTTTACCATTATGATTGATAATAATAAACATGTCATTCATATATGTTGATCTTTCCTTTACTGTGTGCTTCTTCTTCTTTTATTGATATTGATAGCATTTTTTTTAGCTACTGTAAGCATCTTTGTAAATAAAAAGAGATGAAATGGGTGAGAGTGGGAGAGAGAGAGAGAGAGAGAGAGAGAGAACAAGTGAGACAAAGACACAGACAGACAAAAACACTGGCCATAAGTGAACAGAAGACAGATTGAGAGCAAGAGAGAGGAAAAGCCATTAGTGCAGGTCCATGAGGTAACAAGGAGAGGAACACGCCGCAGGGTACATCACCCCGCCCCCACCCCCGCCCCCGCCCCATCTCCATGGCATCGGCACCAAATGTCAAGACTGCTGGTGAGGCCTGAAACTGGGAGTACTGGGTCCGGAGGGGGTGAAGGTGTGTTTTTCTAATAAGAGTGGGACCCTTGTTTTGTTGGATTCTCATGTGTGTTGACTTGTGTTCATGTTGAGCTGAAAAGGTTGTAGGCTTTAGAATAAACACATGTAAAAACATCAGTCTGAAGCCTCTTTAGAAGTAGCAGCTGGTTTCTTTGCTCGTTACATCCTACTGAATAAGTCAATGTTCTTAACAAACCTAACAAAAGCTGGTTCCGCCTACTGATTTTGCGTCAACAAATGTTTCACAACCACAGACCCAACCTCCTACCAATCCACACCACCTGGGGGGGGGGGGGGGGGGGGGGGGGGGGGGGGGGGGGGGGGGGGGGGGGGGGGGGGGGGGGGGGGGGGGGG
>JAOPJJ010000141.1:7932509-7950138 GCA_027122795.1 Enchelyopus cimbrius
CCCTGTTTATTTCTCCATATAAATATCCCCAGCTTCCCGCGAAAGGTCTAGTCGAAAGCCACACCCCCTCCCCTCCCCCCGTGGGTAGGTTTTAATATATATTGTGGTGGTCTTTTCATTTGCGACCCAGTCAGTCACGACTCTCCGCCGTCTGCTCTCCTGACGCAGCGGACCGCGCGCGGCGCTCACTTCAGTCACGACTCCACAACTCCACGCTGCGACTCAGATATGTGCTACAACACCTAATGTCGTCTTTCATCCTCGTATAAAAGCGTTAAACCGAAGAAGAAGGAGAAGAAGAACAAGGAGAAGAACAAGAAGGAGGAGAAGAAGAAGAAGTACATTGAGAATAGGGGCGTTTTAGGGGCATTGCTCGAATTTGCATCCGGGATTTTACGTGACAAAGAAAGCCAGACAGTCGTATATAGTTCAGTGAAAATGTGACTCCTAAACTAGAGAGTAGCGTATTTCAGGGCGACACAAATGTTCAAAGGTAACAAGTGATGTACTGCTACTGATATCTGCAAACTTCCCCGGTTGACCCATGCGTGGTAATGCCAGATATGAAAAGGTAATTCCTTTGTCATTCAGCATTCCGTTTTTGGGCAAGAATAACCAAATAAAGGATAGAATTTGAGCGCACCCCCTTCCACCCCCAGCCCCCCCTCGTCACTACACGCCAAACAACGCCTAGTTATCGTTGAGCGGTATTAACAGAAACGACACTTGTGTCTGTTGACGTTTTATGTCGTCGACTCGAGACCATATTTGCGCGGACGTGAGGAGGGAGAGACCATGCAAACGTATTATTATTTCACAAACGCGGCGACTCGTTGCAAAAAAAAATTGACGAAAACGAATTGGCCTTTGGAGTAAAAAGACTAAGGTCTTAGGACTTTGTAACGCAAAAGAAAGGAGCAACGTGAGTATAGAACCGCGACCCGATCCAGACCTACTCTCGCTACTTTGTGCACTGTTTTCCAATCGCGTGCACCACATTCCGGGCAATCCCACTGAAGAGATTAGAGTCCACTGCATTTCTCACGCCGACTATGTACGTTGGGTTCTATGGAGCTCTAGTGGTCCTGGACCACAGCGCTAGACAGCCCCCTCTAGCTGGTCCAGCACCATGGCTGCTGGACCAGCTCCCTCCAGCTGATCCAGCACCAGGGAGCTGGACAGCTCCCGGGTTTCCCCGCGCAATGCGCGTGGCGCTGTGTTCTCTGTGCCGCAGCAATAACGCTCCTCTCGCGCTACACCCTGTCTCCCTCTTCTTCATCATCATTCTCCTCCTCCAATGCTGCTCTCTTTCGATGTGGACTCTTTCAAAATAAGACAATACAAATACAATTGGATAGGAGAATGCTTCTTCCAGGGCTCTGCATTAAAGGATTCCCCTAGCATTCTGTTGAGCCACGAGGGTAACAAAATAGTACATGTGATAAAGACGCTCAACAGCGCCAGAGACAAAGGGAGTTTACCCTCCGAGAGAGATTCCCACTCGGCCCGCACGATGCTTCTTTAAACATGCCAGGGATCAGGAGTCGCAGTGTTTGAGTGCATCCTAGCGGCTACACGAGTGTTGGAGAGATGAGCAAACACTGCAAAGCACGGAACTGTCACGGAGCATGCAATCACCAAGCAAACAGCAACGGAAACAAGACTGGAGCTGCAATGTGCTACTCACCAAAGTGGAGGAAGGTTTGCGTTCTGAAATGAGAAGAGAGATAAATAGAGGAGATACTCAATGTTTTATTCATGAACGACAGTAGTAAGTTGAATCGGGGAGAATGCATCAAACAAGTCCTCCGTTTGTTATTAAGAGTCCACGTTGGCTCCTTTTTATACGAGTGATTTCCGTCTATTTCTGGCGCACGATCAAAACTCAATCTATTTTTAGGTCACAGTAAGAGGGGGAAAAACACTCACGAAGTCATCGGTGAGGAACGTTACGTGAAATGCATATAATATACATTAATGTTGCCTCGCCAACTGTGCAGAGAAGCAGTTCCCTCCGTTGCATCATTGCAGGGTTTTTTGTGCTTTTTTAAAGCACCGACAACACCGACACCTTCCCGCCGTCTGTAAACGATACTATTAAGTCCCGCAGTTGAAATGTGTCACTCGTCGTCTTGACAATATGATCACAATCATTGCCGTCTTGTCGCCCTCTTCAGATGCTCCTCGCCTTCTCGGTGCATCGCAACTTTAGTCGACTGAAGTCATGAACGTATTTCGGCTTTCCGATGAGCACACATCGCACGACGCTTGTTGCGTTCTTTTCTTTTGCTCTGTAAAAACCTCATCATTAAAGCTTTGCTGACAAGAAGGACGGCTGGACGGCTGCGTCAGTTACTAAGCATTGACGTCACGTTTAGATTCTCCCACTTTACAGCCCATGGCGCGGGATTAAAGAAATTGCCGTTTTTTCCACCGTGATCAGAGCTCATGAACATTTCAAAGGAATATGAAAGTCACATAGGGGTAAAGAAAGGTGTACGCGGTGTGATTGTGGCCACAACTGGCATATTGAACCCTTCTCGGATCCCCTGACCCCCCACCCCTTACTGGGGTTGTGTCGGACGTGTTGTGCTGGACTGTTTCTATCCAAGCCTTTCCAATATTTTGAGGGGCAAAATATTGGGCAGGAAAACCCTGCAAAATGCGCTCCATTCACCCACCGAGCCCACGTGCCAGACGCGCGCACACGGAGACTCAGGATGAGCAGACAATTGTCAAGCCAAGGAAAGCCTCTCATCGTGTGTGTGTGTGTGTGTGTGTGTGTGTGTGCGTGTGTGCGTGTGTGCGTGTGTGTGTTTATGTGCGTTTATGTGCCAATTCAATTCAATGTGGTTAGTACCACACATTCAGTGAGTGACAGCTGGACGTAAAAGTCAGGTCTGTGAAGACAAAACAGGGCTGCGCCCGTCGCATCGCTGAGATCTATTTTTATCCACTGGATGTCCTCGGCTGCTGGCGGATGCACGTAGGAGGGCACCGCTGGTCCTCAACTCTGCTTCTCTGGAGAGGAATAGGTCTGGACCCTCGGAGGGATATTTTCTGAAACAGTTTTTAATGTTTCTCTCCGTGTGTCTCTCTCTCTTTCTCAATCTCCTCTCCCTTTATATCCTCTCTCTACCACACTCGGTCTAATACATTAACTAGGCTAGGTCATAAAAATGGGCTAGGGTAACCTGCTATCAGAAGCCCAAATCAGCCCACTTGCAACAATATTACTTGGACATAAACCTTATCCAGGATGCAGTACGCCAGCTGCTCCGCGCGGTGACGACAAACCCAACAGGATAACCTTCAATAATCCAAGTCAAAGATAGCCTCACCCTGCGGTCACACGGACGTCGACAAGGCGATTTGATCCCTTGGCGTTTGTCAGCCGGTGGGCGTTCCGGGGGTGTGCCTGTGCCTACTTGATATATTTTTTATTTTAGAAAAGTGCCACCATCAAAAATGTCCCTCCATTCGATTATTACATGCTTGTTATGATGTGCTCTCCAAGAACCAAAATCAAATCATAAAAAAACTAAAGACAAGGTGTTAATTAATTAATTAATTAATACAATATACTTTTCGTGTTCGTTAATCCTATTCGCTGGGGGGATGAAATGTAGTGATAGTCATACAAACCTCTGTTAGCTCGAAACAATTGACTTTAAAAAAAAATCAAGTAATAACAATTATGTTTTCTGGTTTAACAGTATTTATTTCTCGATAGAATTAGAATGAAATATCAGGGGAAAACCAAACGTGAGATATATCCATAAATCCTGTGTCTCTTCAACGTTGTCCGCCATGTTTAATTTTTCGGAACTTGCGCGACCGCCACGCCTCCTTCCCTCGGATTGGCTATTAGAAAAAAACGCCCGGCTTTGTCGCCCAACATTTGCATAAAATAGGAACAATCCTATCTTTTCCCGCCCATCTGGCGACATGTAGCACACTCGCCTGCATTTGTCGCCCGTCGCCGACTGTCATTGAAAATTAATGGTAGCTTGTCGCCACGCAAGGCGTTTTTGTCGTCCGTGTGACCGTAGGGTCAGGCATGCTTAGACACTGCTACCAAACCATGGGCAAGTTTTTGACTGGGCTCCCACCTAAACGTAACTGGGCAGACACTACGATATTTTCAATCGTTTGACTCAGCTCCACCGTGTCTCCCCCCGCACGGTCGTGCATCGTGAAGCGATAACACCTCACCATCAACTCCCGATATGGTCGCTCGAAAATCAAAGATGGGTGGATTGTGAATGGATTGTGAATATGTTCTAGCGGAATGTGGCCAGGATAGGCGATGCGATGTGGGCGGGTACTGTGATAAAACAATAAAACAACTAAGCGAGTCGAAAGCCAGGACGATTCGGAATGTAGAATAGAGATGATTGACATTTGACGTCAACAGAGAGTTCCACAGAGAGTTGCGCATTTGCCTGAAGGTAAGACTCACTCGACTCTATTATTGATAACACACAATGATAGTCATCTGCTGTAAAGCAGCACATCTCACATGAGCTGAATATAACTTGGCTGTTTACAAAGTCAATCTGCCGTCTTTCTTATGTTTTTCTCGCATGTTGTTCTAATGTGACGGCGTCGCTAACTCAACTCGTCAGCAGTGAATAACCAAAGTTAGCGGTAACTAAATAGAAGTGCTAGCCTGGCCATTACCAGCCTTTGACTTCGATTCTCTACCGTTATTCAGTCTGGGAAAGCGTCGTTGCGATCCATTGATCGATTTTGAGTTCTGTAATGGGCGGAGGCTTGTGTGAGATTTAAAATCATTGGAGTTCCCTTAACCAATCAGCAACGTTTGGTCACGACGTATGTGATGTGCCGGAGGTAGGAAGCCTCCGCTTTCACAGTAGCAAACAAATCGCTAACTACCTGTTGAGATCGTAGTGGCAATGAAGATTCAAGATCATGGATGTGAACGACATGTGCCGATGTTGTAAAGATATCCTGAGAGTAGAGGGGGAAATACGGCATTTTAAACTCTTATTTGAAAAAAAGAACAGTGTTTTCAAATAAACTGTCAACTGCAGTTCACTTTCAACGTGTGAACTACAGTTGCAAACTAGAGTTTGAAAACAAAATAGTTGTTGCGTATCTGAGATGTCTCAATACACTCACCTTTGCTTACTTTAAACTATTTCTAGACTTTGCAGACTACAGACAGATCAAAGGTTGCCATCTTCGAAGAAGAAGCATTAAAACAAGGGAGCATCATGCGTCAAGTCCGAGAATACGGCTCAACATGCATGTGTGTGTGTGTGTGTCATCTCAGTATTCTGTTGGAGCCAAAAACGTTTGGGGCTACCCTCCAGGAAACAGGGAGCGAGTGAACCCGAAAACATTGAGCTGGGTTTGAGAGGTACAGGGGATGGGTGCACAATTGTGACCATGTGAGCAAGCTTACTGAGTTCACCCAATCGTGCCACTGAGCCAAGCAGTACCACAGGCTAGATGCTATTCAGTGTGCTGGAGCTGATCTGCTTGATGATCTGGTCCGTACATCTAAAGTATGAATGGGAGAGGAACGAAGCCAAAGAGCTTGTGTTTGCCTCGAGCCACGCGTTGTTCACACCCCGTCTCCCTCTTTCTACCCCCCTGGCCTCCAGTCCCGTGTGTGCTATCCACCTGCATTTACTTCATTGCGTTGTGAGGTTTCCCGTAGAAACACTGTCTTTCAAATACAGTAAGAATGAATTGAAAGATCATGGGGTCAGAGAGCCGGGGTTCAGGGGACGCTGCTGCTGATAGGGCATTGGGGTAAGGTGTATAACGTCCTCTAAACAGGACCTCTGGACTCCTTTATCTGAGTGTGACATCCAGTCCTCTAAAGAGGAAGCGTTTGAACCGCTTTGAGGGACACCGGATGTCCTTCATGTCATTATTAGTTCATGGTTCAGTGTGTGTATAATGTATCCACAGTATGTTTCACATGGAAAAAGCATGTGGGGGACTGGGAGCTTCTAGACGGGGGCTGTCCGTGGAGCAGAGGAACACTGAGAGGAACTCACATGGCGTTATGACGGTAAAGGTCTTGTAGGCTCATCAACCAGTCAGGGTCTATTTCAATCACAGTTATCATTGATTATTATCGAAAAGAAGAGAGATAAAGGGATAGAGCGAGAGAGAGAGAGAGAGAGAGAGATGTGTGCTTCTGTGAGATAGCTAAGACATTCCATCTTTAAAACACCGTCCACATGTGACTCGTCATCCACGGCCGGCTAAGAACTGGCGTCCCAACGACCTCCGCCGACATGGAAACAAGAGATAATGCCAACAAAATACTGACCCATGTGCAAGCCTTATCTCGTCCTGCCACCTTATTATGTCAATATTTTGATAATGCGTTCAAAATATTTACTGTGGATTTACAGTGGAGCCTGTCTTTTCCATTTGATCCAGCATAAGTATACATGTTGGAGTATTTGTGTGTGTGTGTGTGTGTGTGCGCACACACACACAGGTCGTTTAATTTGTTTGATGTCCCCGTCCCTCCTCTTCCATAACTGGGTGTTTTCCATCATGTGATCTGTCTCTGTGCAGCTCTTTCTAGGAGGTGGACAGTGTTGTGGTCCGTTGTTTCTCCCTCTCCCGGTGAGCGAGGGTCAGCACACACCTGGAGTGACGGTTGGGCAAGTTTGTTTGAATTGTGAGTGTCCCCCCCCTGTTTATTTTTCCATCTCTCCCGCCTCAATGATGTCAATGGAAGCAGAGCGCTAGAGAGCTATTTATAGAAAGAACCCTCCCCCCACTCTCCTCCCCCCCTCCCCTAGCATGGGGGAAGGGGGGGGGGAGTCACATGGTTCATTGGGAGCGCTGCTACACACACAATCAACTCCCCACGAGTCTGCATGCATGAATAGATCCACCGCTGAATATTTATGAAAGGTTTTGAGTGGGCTGTGTTTCACATTGTGTACTGGGTGTACTGGGTGTTGTCCCGTAGGATACCAGCACCTTCAACACATTCACACCAGCATCTACACAAGCTCTTATTTCTCTTTTTTTTTTTTTTTAAGCCCTCCAAGCAGCTCATCAGAAATTCATGCCTAGGTATCTCCCTCGCAACCGCTGTTTGACCACAGCACCCCCTCTGAGCCTGCAGCAGCATTGCAGGCTTTGCCTCAGTTATTCATTCATGCGTTCATGCCTACATTCACACTTCTCCTTCACTCATTCACATAAAGCATGCCCCGGTCTGTGAATGGATCATGTGAATGGGTGCAGGAGTGTCCCTATGCATTCAGTTGCACGTAATGTGTGTGTGTGTGTGTGCATGTGTGTGTGTGTGTGTGCGTGTGCGTGTGTGTGTATGCGTGTGTGTGTGTGCATGTGTGTGTGTGCGTGCGTGTGTGTGCGTGCGTGTGCATGTATAGGTGTAGGCTGGGTTTAGGGTTCTTACTTGGGTGCTAGTTGAACGGAGGAGGTCTGAGCAGAAAGAGTACACGGTGTTCCAGAGTTTGGAGCTCTATGGACCAAATAACAGCAACCCCCCAGCTCCCCCGACTCCTTCCTGCTGACATTCACATGCAAGATTACATAAGAGGAGGCTTAACGTCTCCTTCCATCACAAACAAATGTACGCTTCATGCTGCACAGGCGTATTTGATTGAGAATATCTATTTTTGGGACATCTCCCTATTTCTGAAAGGTGCACATTGACAAACATAAACAATCTGCCGCCTCATCACATGTGCTAGGGTTTAAATATAGCTCATTTCATATCCATCAGCAAGATTCTGTCACTATTTGACAAAGCTGCTCCCAAAACATTTTTGGGGACGGTGATCCACAGAGGGGTAGGCTACTGGCCAAGGGGACAACTTGTTTATGTTCAGCAGTGTTGTGTTCTCATGAGAAAGGTCGTATAAAGCAGAAGGTGGGCTGGCGTGGCTTACTGATAGCTTTGTACCCATAACATCGTATCACGTGCAGCAACCGCTTCCCTCCCGCACAAACTGCCATGCTAACGCTCCCTGATGCTATATTTAGCCTGGCCCCGCGGTACTGCTACTATTCCTAGCATTGTACAAGAGTGGGCGGACTGGGTTTTTTTCTTCATTTATGTGAGAAAAAGTAATTTTTTTCACATTGAATATTTTCTCCTTATAGTTCTTTACATAGCGACCTGTTTTGTCATGCCAACTGCTACGACAGATACGGACTTTAGGCCCGCTGCTATTTAGCACGAAATAAGACAACTCGGATAGCTTGGGGAAGGAGGCCGTGTTTAGCGGGAGGTCAATGTAGGCCAGCGGTCAGGAACCTATGGCTCTTTAGGCTCCCGGGCAATTTTGAGTTGAAAAAAAAAATCAGTTTGGAACTGATTTTAATACTAGTTTTGAAGATAAATTTCACGGGTCACCCGTGGGTCGGACCATCGGTTCCCTAGAAGTCGCATTAAAAGTAAGACATATTTAATTTATTATACGTTAAAAATACTATATGGCTCTCAATGAAATATATTTAGAAATATTTGGCCTTTATGGCTCTCCCAGTCAAAAAGGTACCCGACCCCTGATGTAGGCTGTACTTAGCGTGTTGTGACAAAGAGAAACATTCACTTTCTTTATAGGATCATATGCTATTATTCATTATATGTGTAGGCATAAGCCAATGTTTCGTTAAAATCCATCATGCCACAACGTGATGTGTTAACGTAACGTCTTAAAGGACCGCGGGGTCACTGGGTCAGTTCCAGTTCAACTCGCTCAAAGTGGCTTCGTCGTTTTCGTTTGCATTTCTCATATTAAGTTAAATATTATGCCGAACGGCCTGCGTCAGGACCACGGACAGCTCGTCCGTATATAACGGACCCGAAGCCCCGAGTTGGGGTACGTATTCGTATGCATGATTTTAACCAATTGTCGATAATCCCGGACATCCCTCCGAATGAAGAGAGAGAGAGAGAGAGAGAGGGAGAGACACAGAGAGAGAGCGAACACATGGCTCATAGTCACCACTCACTTTCTCCACCCTGTCGATCCGCTCTTTTTCTCGGGTCAACTCCTCATCCTCTCCCGCTGTTCCTCCACCACCACCTGAAGCAACGTGCGCGTGCATGTGACTGGTTTGGGAAATACCTGGTCACGAGTAAATAAAGCATATCGCCCCCTAAGTTAATACAACCTTCCAACGGGCCTACACTGTGTGTGTGTGTGTGTGTGTGTGTGTGTGTGCTAACTTTCTAATAACAGCCAGTGTCTCCATAGTGCAGTGATTCATTTGAAACACAAACACGGGGTTGCCTTTTAACCACGTGTTTGGCAACGACAGCTAAAAACGAGTTCATGATAAATGACGTGTGGCTCTGGGCGTGAGTTTGATTTAAATTTTCGTGTCCTGCAAAATGTATATCAAGATAGCAATGTTCATTCGTTTCGTTTGCCTGCCCAGTCGCCTTTACAAAGACAGATAAAAGACACAATGAAAGCCTAATGTGACGGGTTTGGGAAGGGATCAAAACAGACCTGGCTGCTTTGAGCAGCAAGCAGCCAGCGTCCTCCAGCGGCAGAACTATCTGACTACAAGTCATTGTGGTCAGACGCCTTAGTAGGTACGTCTTCATGTATTATTAGGATGGATAGAGCTATTAATACATAGACTATATATATGTATTGATAGACTGAAATGTCAAAACATTCTGCATGCATTAGGCTACCGGTATTTTATCTTGGCCAACCATGATTATTAGCAATGCTTTCTGGATTGTTGTTCAGTATACATCAATCCAGAGGAAGGAATAGTTGCTGGTTGAACCTAATCTACCTGATGAATTCCAGAATAAAACTCATATTGGTTATAACAGAATTTGATAAACTCCAGTTGACAATGCAGAAATAAAGTTCAGTGTACATAATGCAAACTGATATATACATATTGGCATTTAGATGTGTATACATAAATGCATTGATAATTTTATCAGGGGTTTCAATCAATGTTTCAACTGTGTTTTGAAATGCAATCAATGATAGGTTTTCACCAGCATTGGTTTTAGAGGGAGCTACCAATAGGCGATGCTGTTTAACATGTTACTTCCCTCCTCAGGGGCATGAACCCATTTTTTTATAATAAAAAAAGAGCAATCTACGGAGTAACTGCCTTTGTTCCAAAACAGTTCAACACGAGTCATTTTATTTAAACACATGCAGACCACTAGCATAAATACCTCATTGGGAGGATAGAAATTGTAGAAAATTAATACATCTCATTCCCAGCAAGGATGCAACCGACACAAACGGGAGTTAATTGTGGTTGATCCTAATAAACATTACCCAAGCCTTACAAATACATTAACATAAGACACACTGCCAGTAGGCCATTCCTTCAAGAGTCATATTAAAATGGGCTACTACAATCACAACACAAGGTGTCCTGTATATACACCTTGGTATTCGTTTGCCTTAAATCTCAACAAGTCTGATTGTAACAAACCCAATTCAAAGCATGTGCTTTAGTAGTTCCATGCATCCTGATGGCTACATTTGCTGGTCAAGAACAGGCTGGTGGCCACAAAACATTGTTTCTTTTATTAACTTTACAGGTTGAAGATATCAGGAGTTGCCCTCATCAAACATTTGTTTTGGACTAAGCATATTAGTCAAAGAATTAACGGTTACACTAAAAAAATACCACTTTTCAGGCTTCGAAACATTTTTATGATAATAAAAAATAAATCACAGAAAAAATGATTCACACAAAGTAGCAATATCTAGCTAATCTAATTGAAATTCTTACAAAACAAGGAGCTAAGACCGTTTGCAGCTTCTTTTACCAAAAAGGAAACGATCAAAACCCGATAAAACTTGGCAGTCCTTTAATCAATGAAACAAATCGAACTACCACGGTGATGGTAAACATAAGGGTTTGTTGTTAAGTTGAAGCAACAAGTTTGTACAAGAATCCTAGCCAGTTTACCGTGAATTTAAAACAAAAACACAAAAATGTTTTTGTAAATGCAGAAAGAACAAGTGAAGAGTTTAAAAAGGATGCGATTCTCTTCCACGTGTGTGGGAGACGTTGGGCCCCTCCTCAGTAGATCCTGCCTCGGCTCCTGTTCCCGCGGGTGCCAAACCCTCGCCCCCGGCCGCCCCTGAAGCCACCGCGCTGCTCTGGAATCAAAGACACAACCACGTCCAATGGGTGGGGTGCGGACAAGTACATCCATTCCTATTATTCCATTTGAAAAACGGCATCGATCCATCGCTACTTGATTTCAAGGGCTAGGAAATTGAATTGAATGTGCCTTCTCCTGGCAGATTTCTCTAAACATTTTGGCCAATGTGAATATCTGTTGCTGGCAAGCACTGCATACCGTAGGTGCCGATGGTGGCACTATATTTGCCACTGGGAGGGTTGTAGATCTGCCGGGCGTCGCGCCTGGGCAGCACAGGGAGCTGCTTCTTTACAGCACTGCCTGGACTCATTTCCTCACCAGACGGCCGCTTGGGACTGGGGATGAAAACCCAGGAAAAGGGTTGGAGAAATACACATGAGAACTAGGGCTGCACTGTATTAGGAAAACATGCCATAACATTATTTATATTGCCATAACGATATGACTTCCGATATTTATTGTTTTTGTTCACTCTACTTGTTGCCAGCATAGACATGAAAAAAATGTGTTTCCATTCCAACATAATTTTTATTGGGAAAACTGCAGCTACACCTGCTTTGCTGGCCATAAGTCACCTTGCCCCCTTAAACATTTTCTGATACTGTAAACAAAATGAAATTGTCATTGACATACTGCAATGTCTCAACTTAAACTGGTAACCTCTTTTCAAACCTGGCAGCCTTTTTCTAAACCACTCATTTGTTGAGACAGTAAGGAGTTGCAGAATGGGGTCTGGTGGGTTAAGGTTGCTTAAATGATGACATTAAAACAACATTAAATAATAATAAAATGACAGTAATACAGACATGCCAAGTCTTCCGGAAGTTCCGGGAGTCTCCCGCATTAATAGCGTCTCCCTGATGCCCGCAAATCATGAACAATCTCCCTGATCACCTAGTGACAGAGTATACGCACTAGAGTGTTACTGCACATGTAGCACACAGAATAAGGGACTTGGTAGAGAGAGGCGTGTGAGTGTGTATACTGCTGGCGATGTCAACGGAACCCTGTGTTACACCGTGTCCTAACCGGGCGCGAAGCGAGCCAACATTGGCGATGAAATCTGTTTATTTACATTGTTTTCAAATGGGGTGTCCTGACTCTATGCGACGCGAGCCAGAGAACTTTTGTCGGACGCCACCCGTCTCTAGTTTCTATCACTCCCGTCGCTGATGTTCGCTCGCATCGCGTCTGGTTAGGACACGGTGTCTGTCCGCTCTTGCCGTCAGTTGAGCGTCACGGTCTGAGCGTTCCATCTGAATGTATCGCACTCGCTCGACTCGTTACTTAAATCCATAGCGATCACAACAACGCTGTCCTCCCAGCTTCAGTCTCTGCTCTCCACATCTGAAACACTGTGTGCTAACGTGGGTAGGGGGCGGGCTTCTCGGATATGATTGGTCAAATATGTTGACATGCGGAGTGTCAATGCACGGCGCGTGAACTACATATCACGGTTCAACTAATTTTTGTGGTACGTCTATCGCAAGCGGTGATATCGCGATAACGGTATTTTTTCTATACATCATGCAGCCCTAATGAGAACGATAACCACAACTCCCAGAATCCACAAAGAACACTGGAAGGGTTAACAGGTCAGCTTGATGGGGTAAAAGTGTGGACTTTCTTTCAAATGTCCACACTTTTCAACTGCACAACTAAACTTACGCTGGGGCTGCCTCCGCTTTCTGCACTGGCTTCCATGACAAGGTCACCGTGCTCTTGTAAGATGGTGGATTGTGGAACAGATCCTGAAAGTGCAAATAGGTGTTAGAGAATATACCATAGACTCCCATGAGAGCATGCCATCAGATGGAGCGGCTTACCTTGATCAGTACATTGATGTTGTTGGTGATCTTGAGCGCCACCACTTTGATCTTATTCTAAAAGAGTGAAAGGAAAAGGAAAACATTAGTATTCCCAATAGATACTTCATACCCAAGCAGAGGCACCATCCGTCCAAAAACGCCAACGCAGATTCTGAGACGGAACTTACCTCGTCTGTTTTCAACGAGTCTCCAGTCTTCCCTTGCAGCGCCACCCGCAGCTGTCTGATGTACACCTGCAGGCCTCGGGCAAAGTACTGTAACCTGAAACACAGAAACAATGCATTCAGCAGGTGGTATGGGTTTCAGGCAACACGTCAACATGTGGACTAAATGTATAGACCAATTTGGCTGTTCAATGCACATAACGTGTAATGGGCATTGAACAGCCACCATCACCGAGATGAACGTGACAAAGGCCACAGTGTACGTGACTACAGCTGCCTCACCGGATCTTGAAGTCTTTGAGTTGCTCTGCGTCCACCTTGTCCAGCAGGAAGTCTGGCAGCTTCTTGCCCAGCTGGTGGAAGCCAAACAGGAGACACTCTACGTAGCTGAACTGAAGCTTTGGTTCTTCACCAGCAGCATTCTCCCCGTTCTCCGCCTCTTCTGGTGGCAGGGGCATATACTCCTACATGGACAGCAAAACCACACCGGACCCCAACAAAAAGGCCTTTATTTCAAAGAAATTACGAACATGGAAAATTAGGGGGGAAATCACGAGTAATGACATGGGCCTGTGAGGCCTCGGTACTCTCACTCACTACTCACCACCAGCTTGCTGAACAACATGTTGAGGTTAGACTCCAACTTCTCCATATCCCCACAATATGGGCTCATCTCAGCCAGCAGCTTCAGAACCTACGCATACAGATAGGCATCCTTTAGCCAGACACTTGAAGGTAGGGGTCTCCTCGCCAGTATGGCAGTTTTGGCGATTTTATCAGTCAGACCGTATTCAGACATGCGGGGAATGACAACGAGATGTTGTTGCAAAAGTGCGAGCAGACCGCGTCAACTCATGTTGTGTTCAGTTAAAAGTTCACAGAAAAATGTGCGTTCTTTTGAACTTATTCATGCACAACACTGTTTAATAGAGTCTTTTCTTTTCCATAGTTGTGAGGACATTCCTTCCCACTGTCTACCTACAATCAGAGGAATGTTACGTTAGGTCACAGAAATTTTACTATCGATATCAACCGATATGAAACACATTGTGATACAGTTTTCAGCCATATCGACCAGCATTACTTGAGTATTTCATTCCCTTTTCAAATTGCAAAAGTAAGCATGTAGCTCACATCAATGACATGGTGGGGGGGCATGTGAACAAACAAACAAACCTCTAGCTGAATGTCCAGCTCAGCCACCGGGCTCGTCAGGTTGCTGAGGTTGGGCAGGACATGTTCACAGAAGTAGGTCACAAACCGCGTTGAGTGGACATTTTTCTGGAAAAGTTGAACACAATTTAGTAAGGAAACGGCTCCCTTTTAGTGCTGGTATAAAAAGTAGCATGAAAATCCTCAAAACAAGGGGGATAGCTGGTAAGGCCAATCGCTGTGGTCCAAGGGCTTTGGGCTTCACCATTAGAAAACACGTTTGAAAGAGTTGTGCGTAACAGAGCTTACAGAGAACAGAGGCAGGGCCTGCCGTGTGCACTGCAGGAGACGGTCCACCGTGTCCGGGTCCGCAGGGTTGAGCGCCTGCTCCAGGAAGGCCTGCTCCACAACCAGCTCCACCAGCTGCTGACGGCCACTCACGGTCTGCAGCACACGCAGGCCCGACACCACGCGCATCAGCAGCACAAACTCCTCTCCCGTCACGTCCTCCAACACCTGGACACAAGGGAAACCAGACCCCAACCCTGATGTTTATAGGCATCATCTCGGATGGCAGTGATTAAGGCATTTTTCCCTGCTCTGTGACTTCAGCACCAACTGAGGAAAAAATACCTCCGTAACGCCAACAGTTGACATTCAGAAAAAAAGAGCACACCTTTTTGGTCTCTGCAAAGACGTAATCCTCCACCTCCTTGGACATGACGTCCTCGGGCAGCGTCTTGAGTTTGAGAGACAGGAACTTGATGGCTCGCTCCCGAACCACGTCCTCCCCCTGCAGGATCTGTGAGAACAGCCCCCCGAGGGTACCTGATGGACGCAGGCCAAGGCAATCGAGGTTAAGTGGACAAATAGAAAATGAGCCTTCTAACTTGCACCAGGACGTACTTGCATGACTCATCAAGGGAAAGACTAGTTAACATCGTTAAAACAAGGGGGAGCAGATAAACACCAAAACTCATGGTACATAAACAGGCAAGTCTCACCCTTGGCATCACTCTTGAAAATCGACACAAGGGCAGTATTCACTTGGTTGAACTCTGCTGTGTCATCTGATCACACACACACACACGTTATTAGGTCACTCAACTTCATGACAATTATTTCTTGGTCTGAGAATTGTAAAGCTGCCAATGTAGCATCACAGTGTAACCAACCTGTCTGAAGGAGTTGGGTGAGTATGTCTGCGACCCGGAGGATGTTCTCTCCTGTCGCAAAGCGTGGGAGCTCTTTGATAGCCTGTCGCCTTATCTGAAAGCAGAGTGTGATGCATTGACGGATAGTGTGGGGACGTTTGGTTAGTATTAGACCGGATTTATAGATGTTCAAACGCAATACAGGAGTATTAGCATTTTCAGCAGAGTTCAGAACGTGAGACCAATTAAGCCAGACTTTGGAAAACTCACAGACACATCTTCATCTTCACACAGGTCGAGCTGAGCATTGATGGCAGCATCGGCAAGTTCAGGAAAGCTGCTAAAAAACTTTGGAATAAACTGTGCAGCGAGCCGTTTCTCCTTAGGACCACTCTTGACGCCATCCAGGATCACCTGGTAGGCATCTTTATGCTGCCGACACCGAGACAAGGATGCATAAGAAACCCACTTCTCATGCCAACATTTGTCTGAAAGTATGGGATAACTACTGGGTTTTTTTCATTCAAAAACATTCTCATAACTACATCTAGGTCATTCAGGAAGATAAATACAGGAAATAAATGTAAACTGTTATACAGTGGCACAAATGAAGGCCAGATGTCCACTACCATCAAGAGCGCCTGCTAGCATATTACGTTAGCTTAGCATCTTTAACATCGTTAAATGCAGTATATCCTATCCACGCAATTCACGTGTCTAAAATCAATCTTTAAAAAAATAATGGTTCATTATTTAATTCATCGAAGTGGTAGATTATTAAATACCTGGCTCAGGTTGTCCTTAGCGTCAGCCAGGATCCCATAATTACGATAAAGCTCCTCGATAGTGACCGCCATCAGCGTGTCCGTGCGTGCTAAGAGCAAAAAAACAAAAAGGACGCCGCTGCACGCGCCGGGATCCCGCGGTCACTTCGCGCTCTGCCGCAGGGCGTCGGTACAAACTATGCCTGCTTTTGTTTCGAAGAAATGTATCAAGTGAACTGGAAGAGCAAATGCATAAATACGCGCCCGATCAGCCGCTCTCTGTTTCATAAACGTTTGCTAGCTTTTTTTGCCACGGAAGAATCTTCTTCATTTGATGTTATATTTATAAATGATACACACAATGACGTAATGAGCACTGCTGCCACCCACAGGTTTGGAGGTCAGACCTATGTCAACGCAATTACGCAAATAAAAATTAAATACAACGAACAAAAAAAGTAAATCACAACCTGTTTAACAGTCCTCTGTTTTTTTATAGGTATTCTAAGAGTAAAGCGTGAACCTTAAAAACGTAAAACAGCCATGCCCCAAATCGTGCCCAGAGAGTGAGTGGTCACACCACTATCTAGAAATACAACTCTTTCAGTACAGTAGCACAGGTAGCACGTTTCAAGCCTTAATCCATAGCTACCAACATCCGCCCTGCTCCCACACTCCCACGACTGGCCAGCACAACCTGCCCTCTTCTCCAAATATTCTGCTATATTATACACAAAGGCCTCCCATAACCACAGCATCCCCTAACCCTCTGCCAGGCATTGCAAAGCACGTGCCCCACCGTATCTTCACCTCTGTCCACCCATACCTCATGGAGAACCTCCATCTCCTCCGTCATTGCTGGCCACCCCCACATTTTCCGGGACCCACAGTAAACGCACATGACATCCTGCTCATTCACACCATGTAGAGCCAAGTCATCATCAGCACAGACCACCAATCATATGCAGTTTCCGTGTTCTGGATTCTCACCCACTTGCACCTATTTGAGCATCATGTCCAGTCCTGGCCACACCCCCCTCCATCCCAATACTGCCTAATGCACAGAAACATTAATATCTGTAAGGTCGTCATATGATTAGATTAAAGCAAATCTAGCACAAAGTAGACTTATATTTTTTATTAGTTCATTTGACATTTGGCTACATTTACAGGACTCTTGATAAGTGCACACATCGTTGTTCATCCCCTTGTTCCAAGTAACTCGGCAAACAAGCCGTTTAATATCTTATTTGTTTGGTCATAGCAATTTGCAACAGTTTGATACCTGGCTGTACAAAACATTTTCTCCATCGTTGCCCCTTGTGGAGTATCATTGTCAGACTCTGAAATGCATAGGAACCAGGGCACTCCACTGGAGGATGGAGCCCTGACACTGCATAGGAACCAGGGCACTCCACTGGAGGAT
>JAOPJJ010000141.1:8505717-8516601 GCA_027122795.1 Enchelyopus cimbrius
ACCCCATCAACTATTCCACGCTTCGTCTTCATCTCCTGCTAATGTTGTTTTTTCTTTTTTTTGCATTGTTTGTCTTTACAAATTGATTTCCTTGTAACACAGAGACCTTGACAGGAAACTTAGGAAAACGCTTCCCCCCCCCCCCCGGAGTCAAAAACAAAACCCACACACGGGCTCGGTGCCGTCAGGCTGCCGGTGGCGTGTCTGCATAATGAGCGCCTGAGTAACAGGGTGTCAGCAGCAGCGTGTGCGCCCGCGCTCTCCAGACCCGCGCCTAATAAATACGTTCCCCTCGCCGCTCGACGGCGCTCAGCGAGCCTTCCACTCCCTGAACATCAAAGACCGGGAATACGCGGAGGAGAGAGGCAATTTCTGGTTACGGCGACAGGGTTCATAAGTCATTTTGACAAAAGCGCTGGGAATCAGCAGGGAAACCGTTCAGAGCAGAGATCAAGGAAGGAGGCTGAAGGCAGACTGAAACCAGGCTCAGCTCAGGAGGAACGCCGTGCGCTGTGCACGCAGATCTGCGCCCTTCACAGAACACGTGTACCGCATCCACATGCCTGGACACACACACACACACACACACACACACAGGCTTAAAGTACCACAACAACCGTCTCCTATCCCATATTTTGTATCACCCGACGTTTCTGCCCCGTCAGTGATCACCATCTTCAGCGGGAAGGTGGAGGAGGTGGAGCTGCCCGTGGAGAAGGTGGACATCATCATCTCGGAGTGGATGGGATACTGCCTCTTCTACGAGTCCATGCTCAACACCGTGATCTTCGCCAGGGACAAGTGGCTGGTACGTGACTGACCGTCCGTCCGTCTGTCCTTCCAATACCTTGAACATCAGCACACAAATGACTACAGACCGCTCACTGGCTCCAAACACTTCACGGAAATATTCTCAAGTCTGCTGAACAAAAGCAGCACGATTGAACTGCCATGTGACCACAGAGGCAAAGTATGATTGAAATCTGCAGGCAGCCCATAGGCCATTTATATCCAAGAGCTCAGGCTCAGCGGCTGTGAAATGAGATGCCTTCTTAGGGGGGGAATGGAGACCTTTAGTTTCCAGGCGTAATTGATGACTTCTCTGCGCTCTTCATTCGTCACGCAGAAACCCGGAGGATTAATGTTCCCTGACCGCGCGGCACTATACGTGGTCGCCATAGAGGACAGGCAGTATAAAGACTTCAAGATACACTGTAAGTCTCCCTCTCTCTCTCTCTCTGACACTGTCTGTCGCTCGGCTACACACGTGTACACACATACTACTCAAACACATGTTTACACACACACACAACCCCAATGCTAACCCTCTCCAACAACAAAGTCAAGCACACACACGCACACACACACACACGGCAACCTTTTCACAGGTAAATCACTGGAGGCTACGGTCAATAGCTTAAGCCAACAGACTGTTCACACTCTCAGTCAGGCCAGTGGGCCGGACTCGGGTCGTTACTGCAAACACAGAACTGGCAGCAAACCGCCGTTGTTTGCTTTATCGGTCGCCTCCACCAAATCACGCTGACGAAGGGCAGCGAAACCCCCGCTGCAATCAAACAGGGACTCGCACAACGCAGGTTAACGCGTGGGAGCGTGAAGCGCCGTGCTGAGGGGGCCGTGGACGGAGGTCAAGCAGCCGTCTGAAAGGGTGCCACGCTAATTAGCCAGCGTCTGGTCAGAGGAGACCACACATCTTGCGTTCCCTTGCGGGGTTCGGCGTGGCAGTCAGGGGGGTGGGGGGGGGGCGACCTCTTCTTCTTTTATGAGATTTAAGGAGAATTGTAGACAAGGTCTTAAATTCAAATTATTGGATTTATGACTTTTTTAGACTTTTAAGACCCCGCGGATACCCTGGGTTTGGCGGGGCAGCCGGGGGAGGGAGGGGGGGGCGACCTCTTTATTACCAGCAATTCCTCTGTGCATGCCTGTACTCCCGCACTGACGGGTGACACCAGGAGACGCTGACCAGCAGCGTACCTCGAGGACTCCCCCATGGATAACGCAAACCACGTGAATACGGGTCTCTACACCGGGGAAACGAAGGAACGTGACTCACCGTGTCTTTGACTCCGGTCTCTGATCCTGGAGCAGCACCATCTTGCTTCGGGGGGGGGCTTGCAGTGATGATGTCGTCTTCTTCAACAGGGTGGGAGAACGTGTACGGCTTCGACATGACGTGCATACGCAACGTGGCCATGAAGGAACCCCTGGTGGACATCGTAGACAGCAAGCAGGTGGTGACCAGCTCCTGCCTGGTGAAGGTGAGTCCTCTGGTTTGTGGGGGTTGTAAATCTGTTGTGGGGAGTTGTTGTCTTTCACGGCTGAGCGGTGACAGTAAAGAGTGTTGAATCTACTAAGTAGGGCATTATCTCCGAGGGACAGCCGGTCACGTCCTTCAACATCCTTCAACATTCAATCCTTCTTTACTGTTCTGGGGCTGGCAGCGCCCTCCGTGAGCAACTTACATTCAGTTTGGAGAAGCGAAAGGCAGGTGTGTCGCATCATGCCTAATCAGCAGGCCGCATCAGCCAATCAGCAGAGTCACCGCATCAGTCGATCACAGGTCACGCAATGCGATTGAAGGACAACCACAGGTGTCGTTTGTAACACTAATTAGGGTTTGGCTCGTTTTAAAATGACATTATCAAGTGACACGTATTAATCATCTGTCATTTGTTTGCCATCATCTGTTCACACGGCCTGTGCTGAATCAGGAATATAATCCGACAGCTATTAATTATCACACTGATTTTGAGAAACTGTTGGCTGTGATGGACGCAAGGACTGCAGATGCGTTGCTCTTTGGCAGCATAAGATGTTCTCCTCTCAAAGTAAGACCTCATGTTCTCTGCTGACTCAATGACCTGCTTGCGGTTTCGGGTTGACTTTGAATGTGAACGCCACTCGGATAAAAGCAACAACATTTGAGCGTCCGTCGGTGCCGTCCGCCATGGCTCATTGAAGGACAGGGTGATGACCAGGTGTGCTGTCTGCCGTGATGATTGTAGCCCTGGCTACCTGTTGCTTTGACTGCGACCTTGGCAGCACTAATAGCGTCGAACCAGGGCTCATTAGCCTGATGCGTCTTCCTCTCTTCCCTTTTGTCCTTCTCTCGAGGAACTCATTGACCTTCATGTATTTCCCTTCTCCTTCAGAAGCCACCTACACCGATAGCATGACGACCCGCTGAGTCCGATCACGCGCGCCTTGATGATTGTGCCGCCTTCGTGACGAATGGCGGGTGCCATTGTTCCCCGAATGTTTCAGACGCTGGTGGGCTGTCTGAGGGAACAGGCAGGGGGAAGGGTTGGCCGTCTCAGAGTGATTAAGCTGAGGTTGATGGCGTCTGCTTTTGTCGTTCACTTTTCAACCCCGGCAGCTACCCGTCTTTGTGACCTAGCTAGATTTCAGATTGAATTTTTCTTTTTGATAAATAGCATCGTATGATAGTTGCCGGATTGTGATTTGCGAGGTGTGTGCTTTATGGAAAGCAGCTTTTAGATGGAAATACTGACTGGCGTGTCATTTTCCATTTTATATTACCCCACAAACATGAGGGAAATGTCTTCCCCTCCGGTTAATATTTCATCCCGCTCTAGCATCCCGTCGTTCCCGCGGCGCTGAACAGATAATAGCGTGAGATGGGGCAACAAAACCAAATGTGTTTACCCCGGCCGAATGAGCCCCACGCCCACAGGTGCTGCTGGGTAATTTCATTCAGGACGACGGCGTCGGGATCGCGTGGGGAATGAAAACCAGGCTCCATTCCAATCTAAAATCTAGAGACACCGGGAGGAAGTTTATCCGGAACCTTCCAAGTATGAGAACTATCCTGGGCTTTGATCCTCAGGTCCACGAACACCCCAGTGACCCGGGATTCCAACCCGCGGCACCTCTCCCCGTCTCTGGCCTCGGCCTGCTGTCAGCTGCACGGTGCGGTACTGAGTCCATGTGGTTCCAGCGCTCCGGGGTCTTCAGTGTCACACATGGGCCTCATTACTCGTCCAGGGTCCTGCGCTCCTCATCCTCTCCCAGGGCTCTCCTCATGTCCGACGGGACACGCTGTCCTTGGGATTAGGAAGGAGGATATGACGGGGGTTAGCTGCTGGAGGTGTGAGGAGAGCACACCTGTGTTAAAGGCAGGCAGCCCTGCGTGACAATAACGAAAAAAGGATTAGAGAGCGTCGATGGTTAAAATGAAACGCATTTCGCCAAAACGGAATCAGAGCGACGCCCTCGGCTGAGGTGTCGTCGACGGTGTTTTATACCAAGAGGGGAACGTCGAGGGACCGGGCCTGTGAGCGCCCCCAGATGTGCGTAGCGCTGACTGACGTGTGCTCCGTCCCGCAGGAGGTGGACATCTACAGGGTGAAGGCCGAGGACCTGTCCTTCACCTCCACGTTCTGCCTGCAGGTCCAGAGGAACGACTACGTCCACGCCATGGTCACCTACTTCAACATCGAGTTCACCAAATGTCACAAGAAGACGGGCTTCTCCACAGGTAGGACGCGCTGGACACAATGTACTCATTTAAACACACACACATGGGAGAGGGATGTCATGTCCCTCTTCAAGAGATTAGACGTCCCATGTGTACGGACCTTCGCCTCATACGGCTGAAGGCCTCCTTATCTGGACTGCAGGCGAGGAGGATATAATAGACTATTGTTGAGATCCTCCTGAGAACGGTAGTGGCTGGCACCATGTCTCTCGTACTCCTTGATCAAGCTTCTTGTTAATAAACTGTTAAACTCAGAAGTCATCAAAGTTCTCCATCTCTTTAAACGTATATCTTATAAAAAACAATATACACACAGAAAAAACACACACAAGCTCATACACACACACACACACACACACAGGTGTGCAGATGATAGGTACTGAGCGGTTCCTCTACTAGGAACAGATGGGGCGACTCACAGGTTCCCCTATCCGCTCTCCAACGGTGAAGCCCTGCTCTATCTGCAGCGCACAGCGTTCCTCTCACCATGGAGCCCCGTCTGACCTCTGACCCTATCCATAATGATCCCCGCAGGAGGACCGCAGTGAGACCACGGGGATCAGGGTCCACTGCAGGCCATCATGTGCTCAGGCAGGGCGCGGCCATCAGGCCCGGGGGCAGTTTAGTTTATAAAGGGCCCTCTTTTAAACCAGGCTCCTGATTAAAACCCCATTGACCACAGAACGAAATGTCACCAAATAACCTGAGGCTGCTTTTCAATGAATAGGCGGAGTGTGACGTTCTGTCGATGCGAGCTGTGTGCCGTGACTGGCCTCTAGTGGCAGACTTGAAGAATCGCTTGACACCCGCATAGTTAGCATAAGTACTTGCATGTTTGACGCTATTGCATTGTTGTGAATCAGTAATTGAGTTCCCAAAAAAGACGGCCAGTTGACACATGTTGACTGACACTACAACGCTCGCCATCTAAAAACTGATTCCTCAGCGTCTTTTCAGCCATCGCTGCCAGCCTTCTGACGTGACAATGCACTTGGAAGAAAGAATGGACGAGACTTGCTGACGAAGATTAGATTCCCCCTGCCTGCTCAGGCACACAACAAAATATACAATCCCTCCTTTTTCAATTAGCATTGCAAAGTAGCGCCCCCGCTGCCAGCGTCTCTCCGCTACGCTGACAGAGCCCAGAGGCTAACCCGAACGCAGCGAGCTATCAGCGGCTCACAGAGACAGAGGAGAATCGACCTCACAGGTAATCAGTCATTTGTTCAGCAGGGAGGGAACATGTTTGCCTATCGGATCTTCAGGCTCGTCAGCGGGCCAGAAGATATGTGGCGATTGTACACAAACGGGCGCACGCACACACACACATTCACACTCACAATGCCCACGCCAGCATGCACACACACACGCACAACAATCAATACACACACACAAACACGGTGTGTGGCGTCTTATCCCCCCCAGCTCCAGACGCGCCGTACACCCACTGGAAGCAGACCGTGTTCTACCTGGAGGACTACCTGACCGTCCGGAGAGGAGAGGAGATCACAGGCAGCATCGCTCTGAAGCCCAACGACAAGAACATCGTACGTACTGCATCGCATGCAATACATAATGCATGCAACACGCAGGCCTGTGAATACCAATGTGTGTGTGTGTGTGTGTGTGTGGGCGTGATGCATTGGCAAAACAAGAACATCCCATAATGTCCCTCTGCGGTAAGATGGATCTCACGCAGATGGTTTGCTAGTGAAGGGACGGGTTCCTGGGCTTTCCACCAGCGCAGGGCGTGTGTTTTGCACTCCCACTGCAGACAAACACATTCCTCTGCTGACCCCCGCGGTCTCCTCTCTCACCCTGCAGGGCAACGGAGCTGATCGTGTTTCAGCGCCCCGTCGCCCCCACCTTTGACACCCCCCCTCTGTGTACGTTAACCGGTCACAGGATCCCCCCCCCCCACACACTCTATCCTGCTCAGTGAAGCCTGGCTTCATGAAGGATGACCTCTCAGCTTTCATCTCGTTTCTGTCCAGATTACCCTCATCTGTCTCTCGCCCTCCTCCCCTCTCTCCCTCCCCTTTGACGCCTTCAACCTGTCTATTTTTTCCATCATTCACTTTTCCCCACCCTCTCTCCCATCCCTCTCTCTCTCTCTCTCCTTCTCTCTCCCCATGCAGCGGGACTTGGACTTCACCTTTGAGCTGGACTTCAAAGGCCAGCTGTGCGAGGCAGCCATCACCCACGACTACAAGATGCGCTAGGACGGACGTGTCCAAGATGATGAGGACATCGTCGGGTGTCGCCCCCAAACAACACGCCGAGGGGGGAGAGGGGGTGCGCCTCCCCCCTTCCGACCATAGACACCAAAGAAGAGAGGAGGTACAGAGGGAGGAAGGTGCTCAGAGAAGAGACCAGAACAAGAGTAGATGAACGCTTCAGTGAAGGTCTTGTCCCCTGTAGGGGTGAGGTGGGAGGGCCTTCAAACTGACTGTTACTTGAGACCACTCTGATTGTAACAACGCTTGAATTTCAATGTTTTTTCCGTGTCATTGCGTAAAGTGTTCCTGGTGGTTGCTGTTTAGGATGGAGTGACGTAGCGGTCGACAGACGTCCATTTTGACGATTTAAACCCTTCAGTTTAAATCCACTTTGTTCAATTACGGGAGACGGTAGTACTTGACTTTGTGAGTGAAAGAAATATGTGTATACGTACCTGTAAACGTGATGCGTCTCTGATGTCCTTGTTTCAGACCTGTGCTCTTTTTAAGAACATGGGTGGTCAGAACGGTGATACAGTGTTGAAACTGGTTTGAAATGCCTTGACTAGTTTCCAAAGCTAGAGTTTACCATCGTTCACCCAAGACCTTTTCAACATTTCACTTTTGTTTCTAGTCCTATAGACCGTCTCTTCAACCCTTGGCATCATTGATCTGAACTCACTATATTGCACAAGTCATCAGTCAATGGTTTTGCCAGTAATTTGCACTTTTCTCAAATGCATCCAAACGTTCCCTTCTTTAGAGGACTCCTAACAGCCAGCATGTGGGTCCCGTTGTCTTTATATCTGATTAGTCGTGCATTGCTGGGTCATGGAAGCAAAGCATATACGCACAGAGACATGTTCCAACGTGTTCTCGTGAAGGTTCGCCCTGGATCATCTGGACGAGGTTGGTCACCTGTCCTCGCCGAGGTCTTTAACAAGGTCGTGCTTGGAACGCTACCTCCTCGTCCGGCCGAGAAGAGGACCGATGTTAGAAAGATCCTCCGGCACATGAATGCGGTACCCCGAGAAACACCCGAGACAGATCTGCCCTTTGTCCCCTGTGAACACTTTATTGAGACAAAACATTGCGGGTACGAGCTCGGCAACATGGAGGGAATACACGTTTGTGACACAACGTGCAATTATGGATCGTTTTGACACCACACGCTTCCCTAGTAAGGCTGAATAGACACAGAGCTAGACATGCGTCTCGGTGGCCACACGGTGCGTCAGCCATGAGGCTGTGATGAGGACGGGAAACGATAACAGTTGATTGAGCTGCAGAAACGTCAACAGCGTTCATAAACAACGATTCCACGTGGCTTCGACGGCGCTGCAGTTGGTTAATGAGCCACTCAGTCAAGCCCATATTTGTTATTCCGTTGGTTACATAAGATTGTCATTGCCATGTATTGATGTGTGCACTCTGCGTGACTTGTAATGGAAGGTGCTATGGAATTAAAGTGATTGTATGATGGATGTGATTTCTGCCATTTACAGGTGCCCTAGTGCCGACAGTAACCCACTGCATTATTGGTGCATCGATCAGTTCTCTAACAATTATCATCCTCAAGTTACGTTGATGAAAAATAAATATGTACCTTTATAAATAACACTGACAAGTTCCAAACAACAGAACATCCATGTTAACATCTGATAATGTACAATACTACTAAAATACCTATATCCTCTCTTTTTTACAGTTCAGTGAAAAACTACCATTTACACATATTTGAAATAGATTAAATATAAATATATAGACAGTGAACCTTTGGGTCTGTGCGCTGACAGTCGTGGGCGACGTGTGGTCTATTTAAAGTCCGTCACAGTGACTGACATACTTCACTGTGTCTGCGTGTGGAGGCGATGGTAGCAATCTGCTGCTCTCTGCTGCCCTCTGCTGTCAGCAGCACGCACGTTTTTTCTGCTTGGGATTGGACGCCAGATCGACCGTCTTCTCCTTGGCTCTGTCCTCCTGTTCCTTCAGTATCCTACAAACAGAAGGCATGCGTCAGGGGTTCTCTGTAGAGGTTTGCGTCACGAAAACGGAGTGGAACAGGTAAGAGGCCTTGTGGTTTGCTTTAGAACAACACGTACACGAAAACCAATGCACCCGGTTATATCAAAACAACGTATTTCAAGTTGGTTGTGATGCACACCAACAGAGTAGATTTAGGAACATCCAGGCTTGAAGGCACTATACTGCCCCCTTGTGGCCACGTTAAAGAGATGCCGACGTATAAATGCAGGCGGTTTCCCATCACAACCAGGCACCTTGCTTACCTCGCCAAGTGCACCATGGAGTCCACCACATTGTGTCCCGAGCAAGCACTGCACTCGTGGAAAATGAACTGGCCTTCCTGAAAGAGGAGAGACAAGCGACCGTGATGGAGGTCATCCACAGCACACAAGAACAAGACTCCATTGATGGGGTGCAAATGCAAAACGCTCTGGATGTTCTCCCTGATGACGAGGCAGGAAGCTGAGCAATATCTGAGTGTTATGATAAACTGGACTAATGGTTGAAAAACAGACCCACCTTCGCTAGTTTCCTGCCCACTGAAGCCTCAACCTCCCTCTCGTGTTCCTTGTCCGATTTGTTCCCAAGGAGCATGATGGGTAATTCCTCGTCTGCACCTTCCTGTAGGCGGCACATAAATACAATAAAGACACGTATGGCAATTTGTCTCAGAAGCTATTACAACCTCCGCTATTACAAGCCATTACAAAGTCCTTGAACAGCCAATCGGAAACATGCATTTCCAAAGCCTTTCTGATTGGCTGCTGACGGATACGGACATACTGCCGTTTCCCTCCAACCTCAACCTGTGTGGACCTCACCTCTACGCTGGCCAGCCACTCCCTGACGCCGGTGAAGCTGCGCTCGGACGTGATGTCGTACATCACCACCACGCCGTCCGACTTGCGGAAGAACTGCTTGGTGATGCTGCGGTACCTGCAGGAAACGGGGCGGAGCCAACGGCACTTTTGGAATAATTCATTGCAATCGGAAGTAACTGGGAGTGTGGGTTGTCTGGCTTTGCAGGTTACCCCCCATCCCCTTCCTACCAACCCCTGAGCCCCAGGAGTCTTGTGTGGGAAAACAGGACAGGGATATGTCGGGGGGGTTTTGTTAAATGAGCGAACGGTGGCTCCGGAATCAAGGGAGCTGAAATCTCGTACCAACACCTTTCTCCAGAATTAAACAACACGCACTGCTGAGCTGCTCCGGACCGCCATGCCTCACCTCTCCTGGCCGGCGGTGTCCCACATCTGCAGCACCACTTGGCTGTCATCCACCATTATGGTCTTCACACTGAAGTCCACGCCTAACGAGAGAAGCAGGAGGATTGTTGTGAATATTTATGTTTCATCACAGTAAGGGTGACCTAGAATATAATCAAATAACATCATCCAGTGAGCTGCTTATAAAACATTCAAAGGTTCGACTGATTGACATTCACGGGTCAATCCAAAGTATTACAATGCCTGAGGGGCGTCTTTTACTTTATTTTGTTACTTTCAGAAAGAAAATGGAATAAAAGTGCAATAGGGAATCGCAGATTGACCTTCAAGTCAGTGATTGGCTATATCAGTTCACAGAAAGTAATGTGTAGATGTATGAATAAAAAATGTGTGCATCGATGTGTATCATTTTTATGTGCGTGTGTGTGCGTGTACGTGTGTGTGCGTGCTTGTGTCCGTCCGTGTGTGCGTGCGTGCGTGCGTGCGTGCTCTACGTACCCACGGTAGCAGAGGTGCCGGGGTAGAAGCAGTCGTCACAGAAGCGTTTGAGGAAGGAGGTCTTTCCCACGCTGGAGTTCCCCACCAGAATGATCTTGAACATTCGGTCAGGGGGCAAGACGGACGCCTCCTCCTGCGCGGAGCGGGAGATGACGGATGCGGCGGGTGGGGTTAGCGTGACGTGCTCCTCCATCTCCTTTAGGAGCGAGACGTCGTTATGTATTCTGTAGGTCGTTCGAGGCTCGAAACAGGGGCCAGACCTCTCGCATTACTTCTGGAAAACTATTCTCTTCCCTCTCAATGGAGCCAGAGCCTGACGTGATCCAGCCCCCCCCCACCGCCAGCGCCGCCGGGGGGCCCACGCCCCCCCCCCCAAGTACAACCGGGCTCACCT
>JAOPJJ010000141.1:8742174-8753387 GCA_027122795.1 Enchelyopus cimbrius
TTTAGGCGTGTGCGGATGAATTGCACGCGTGTCGGCTCTTCAAAGTCGTTCCCAGGGTGTGAACGAAGGGCTAAGGTGATAGCACGCCAGCAGCCGGTCGGAAGACACGCGCACACGCGCACGCATGTACGCACACACACACAGACACGCGCACACACACAGGGGCTAGCAGGGAGCGTAGCGCCCCGCCCGGGTCTCTGTCCGGCCCCCTGGGTGGGGGTTGGGGGGGGG
Source organism: Enchelyopus cimbrius (assembly GCA_027122795.1). Lineage (NCBI taxonomy): Eukaryota > Metazoa > Chordata > Actinopteri > Gadiformes > Gaidropsaridae > Enchelyopus > Enchelyopus cimbrius. The sequence goes on from JAOPJJ010000141.1 coordinate 8,742,406, forward strand.
GGGTGGTGAGGGCAGACATTCGGATCAGTCCACAGACTGCCCTGGAAGAGCCTTCAGTTTCAATTTAAAAAACGGAAGGGTTTTGGTGTGTGTGTGCCGCTGGGGAGGGTTGGAGAATAAAGATAAGGGGAACATTGTTCCTGGGATGTTTCATTGAATACCCTCCCAGGAGAAAACGAGGAGATTTTAATTAATGTTCCAGAAGCCTTTTAAATAATAATAACAACAATAATAATACTCACTCATTAGAATTATTGTCAACACCCGGCTCAGTCACCAGCATCATCCTCATCATCCTCATCATCATCATCCTCTTCTTCATCGTCATCATCTTCATCTTCATCGTCATCATCTTCATCATCACCTTCATCTTCATCATCAGCAGCACCATCCTCATCATCACCACACCCAACCCCACCACCACCACCACCAGACCATCACCATCACCAACTCCACCAGACCATCACCACCACCACCACCACCACCACCATCACCATCTCCCCGGCCGGCCCCGTCCCTCACCTGTGTTGGGCTGTTTGTTCTTGCCGGGCCTGGCGGACTCCTGGCCGTCCTCGGACTGGACCTCCAGCAGGTAGGAGCTGCGGGCCTCGCGGTCGAACACCGCCTCGGTGTAGATGGTGCCCAGGACGGGGTCCATGCGGAACAGCTCATGGTCCCCGTTGCGGTCGCTCAGCAGAGAGTACGTGATCTGAGAGGGACAGGGAGATTGTGTTCTTACCAGAAGCTGAAAGGCTAAAACCTATGTATTTATTCATTTAAGCTCAATAGAGGGATATGAATAGTGTTTATATTTTTACAGCTGAAAGGGAACAGTTTTATAACCACTTGATCAACACCGAAGGCTGTACACAGCTCAACGCCCCACCCCCAGTGCACACACACACACACACACACACACACACACATACACACACACACTGTAGAAAACACACAGCGAGAGGTTCTTTCATTCGGCCGGACAGAATGCAGTTGACAGACACCCAGATGGTGGTTCTTAGCTAGCTATTACAATGCTATTACCTTGACTGACAAAGGAACCGGCACACATGCACGCATGCACACACGCACACACACACACACACACGCACACACACACACATACCTGGCCGTTGAGCCCCAGGTCCTTGTCGTGGGAGGACACCTGCAGTACCAGGGTGCCGATCTGCGCGCCCTCCGTCACCGACGCCTCGTAGACGGAGGAGAGGAAGAACGGCACGTTGTCGTTCACATCTGCGGGGCGGGGGTAACCACGGAGACCGGTGTGTTGGCGCATTCAATCGAGGAAATCCGTAAATAGAGAAACAAACACAGACTCATAACGACACACACTGCATTTTAAGTGAACCACAAAACAAAACATTTCCATCAATCTCCGAAGCTTCAAACTAATAAATAAGCTGAGGCTGGACGTGAGTGACACCATGTGACGGTAACCGCCTTATTCTGTAAAACATAACACACGGAGTCAGGGTACGCCATCACGCGCGTTTCCCTACCCGTCACGTTGACGTAAACGGTGGTGAAGGCGGCGAGGGGCACGGCGGCCACGTTCTGGGCCCGGACCCGCAGGGAGAAGAGGGGGGTGGTCTCGTAGTCCAGGGGCTCCGACACCAGGATGGAGGCGGAGCCGTCCTGGCGGTTGGGCGAGAGGTAGAAGCGTACGGGCATGTTGGTCTCTGGCACCATGCCGTCCTCCAGGTTATACGTCACCCTGGAGTCCCCGAGCTGGGAGGTGGCCTTGATGGTCTGGAAAGGAGAGGGAAAACGAGGAAATTCCACTTAAATCTCATCTTAAAGGAGTATTCCGGTATTTTACACTTTAAGCCTTATTTCCGGTTTGTTTATGATGAAATAGATCAGTTCAGGTGTTTATTTCACCGAAATGCTGTGTTTGGAGAGGATTGGCTTTTTTTGTAGCCCCACTGTAGAGGTAATAAGACCAGTCGTCATCGGTCCTAAAGCAACATTAAATGTTTGTTTGCAAAGCTGTGAAACTCACCGACTGGTCACTGGTGTTCGTTGATGTACGACCCAAAAAATCTGAGCAAAGTAATTCCAGCAGAAGTTAGACGATCGTTACTCTTTTTCATAATGTAAACAATGTATTTTGTGGTTCCTTCTGGTGGCGTGGCTAAAACAAAATGACTCGTACAGCCTGCTGGAAATCATACTTTGCTCCGATTTTGTTTTTGTCGAACATCAACGAACACCAGTGACCACTCGGTGAGTTCCACAACTTTACAAACGAACGTTTAATGTTGCTTTAGGACCGATGACAATTGGTCCTATTTCCTCTACAGTGCCTTGACAGTGGGGCTACAAAAAAAGCTAAACGTCTCCAAACACAACATTTCGGCGAAATGAACACCTGAACCGATCTATTTCAACAAACTGGAAATAAGGCTTAAAGTGTAAAATACCGGAATATCCCTTTAACGACCTCGCTCGCAAAGAGATTACGGGTTGCGGTCGGGGTTCGAATAAAATCGTCCCTAAACTAAGCAGCCCTCAACTTTGTCAGCTGTTACAGTTATACAATTTCATTTGCGTGAGCACATGTATTATGTAAACGAATACCAAATGTGTTTGTTAATATTTGATCAAGTCAAATGACATGTGATCCGCTGATACCACTTGCCTCGTTCAACCAAGTCTCCGGACCCGGAGTGTTTAGTTTGCTCCCGCCCACCCCCCCCCCCCCCTGCAGAATGACCTTAGTGCAAGGGCAGCCCGACTTGAAGGTTTGGCGGCGGGGAGAGGCTTGCTTGCAAGATTACATTTGGAGGAAATTCATTTTGATGATTGATCATGTGAGGATAGGCATGCAGTATCCCGGGATGAGACCCACGTCATATTGTGTGTGTCCCCGAGAGACCCCTTATATCTAAATAAGGCTTCTTAATAGGAACCACGGAGGGAAATTTCCGCTCAGATTGACAGCAATACATTTTTCACATCAAAGGAGACATTTTGAATGGATTTGATTACCCTGAGGTCAGAAATCTGCTAACATGCGCAATACAATGTCGACTTCACCCGGGGCAGCATGGCAGAAAAACGTTTCAAAAACACTCAGCACATTCTCCGAGGTTTCAAAGCCACGGCACACGGCGAATATCCGATGACTGCAAAACAGTGTGTTTAATACCCAGAGGGCTCTGCGCTCAGCATCCCGACTGAGAAAATGAGAAGGCCTTACGTGGAGCAGAATTGTAATAATAAGGACAACACTACACTAACATACCTAAAGTCAATAAATAGTTTGTTTTCGTAACAGTAACAGCTCCTATATTTTAATCTTGCACTTAAAAAGTCGATGTGAAAGTTGAAAGGCTGAATTCTACGTGGATTTCTTTCTGAAAACACATCTACAATAAGTCGTAGTTGTAGACCCTTTTGGCCTCCCATAAGCACACACACACACACAAGCACACACACAAACACACACACACACACAAACACACACACAAGCACACACACACAAACACACACACATACCACGATGGGCGTGTCCCTGGCGGTGTTCTCGGGGACCACCACGCGGTAGCTGTCGCTCTCCCAGCGGGGGGGCTGGTTCTTCACGTCGGTGATGGTGACCGCCAGCTCCACCGTGGTGCTGCGGTTGCCCCCGTCCGTGGCCACCACCTCCCGGCTGATGTAGGTCCTCTGCGGTTCACAGCCACCAATTAGCACCAGGAGTTCAACACACGACAACAACAACTACAATGACAACAACAAAAACAACAGCAGCAACAGCGGTGGCGACCGCGGCGCGGCGAAGCTTTATGAAGCTATGCCTCACGCGGGCAGATGGCGGGGCCACACGTACGCGCCGCCGCCGGAGCTAATTGCGCTGTAATTGAACCGTGGGGAAGGTTGAAGGGGTTTGACTGAGAAAAACGTACAGCGAGGTGAAAATTAAAGCTAGCTGATAAAGTGGCGCGCTCTATAAGGAGGTCATTATTGTGAGGTAGAGGAGGCAGGCAGGTGAGGTTTATCTGGACCGAGTGTTTGGGGATCGCCGGGGGACGGAGGAGCTTTTGCGATTGAGACAGAAACGTGAACGACCATATTACGAACTACGGGGAGAGAAAATATTGAAAAAGACGTTGTGCTGCCCACAAATCCCACGTTCCCTGCTCAAACTGCATTATTCTGCTCACCAGACGCCTGGCTCAGCAACTCTATTGTTAGAGATGTCCAGTGCCTTTGTGGAGTGATCCGATGGGAAAAGCATTCCCGTTATATATATATATATAATGCATTATGTTACCCAGCGAAATATATAAATATTCATCCATTCACTAGTCCTCTAGTCCATGTAACGGTGACCCACTCACTGTTTAATAGAAGTCTGAACTTCTTAAATGTTTAATGGAGGCGCCCACCAGAGATCAAATCCGGACCATTACAAGACCAGGGTGCCCTTTGCGAATTGAACAAATCAAGCAGTGAGAAGTCCTAAAAATGTACACACTATAACCCAGCTGCAGAAGTATATTCCACACCAGAATCCAATTAAATCGGGTGATTCAACATGGAATGTGTTATTTCAGTGATGTTAGTATAAGGTGGAACGAGCGGCCCAGGCTTTTTGCTTATAACACAATAACTATGTAAGTTATGATCTGTTAATCAGGGATAAAACTATCTCAAAGGCATCGGTAAAGGGAATAATTATTTAATGAAGTGCGTTCATATCGAGCTGTGTCCCAAAGGTTAAATAACATTGAATTGGCTCTGTAAATCTTTGTGAAAATTGAAATTGCCTTATTCATCTAAGGTTTTGCACATCCCAATCCCCGGCCCCATTAACTGACAACCTCCACCGCTATTACAATTCTGGAAAGGATTCAAGGCATTTCAATCACAGAAAAAACACAACATTCTACAGTGTACACTGCTCACCCACCATAGTTACCTGCTATTTGCTTGTCTCAGTAAAATACGAATTCTAAATAAAAATGATGACAGATGACCACAAATATCCAGGAGCTATCCAATCAATTTAATGAGTTATGATAGGTTCCATCAAAATGGCTTCCTGAGCCGTCGTCGGGGCTAGCTTCGAGGCGTCGAGGCTAGCTTTGTGGCGTCGAGGCTAGCTTGCTTAAATGAGTATAGACACAAGCTAGCTTCAAGGCGTCAAAGCTAGCTTGCTAAATGAGTATAGACACAACACACAACACATCACTGACCTGCGATATAGGCTGGTTCACGTAGACCCAGCCGGTGAGCGGCTGGACCCTCAGGTACTCTGGTTCCTCCAGGGACATGGAGTAGCTGATGGCGGCGTTGGTGCCGAAGTCGTCGTCGTGGGCCGCCACGCGCAGGAAGCTGGTGCCGATCATGGTGTCTTCACGCAGGAAATCTGCAAGAGATGCCCATTTATAGACAAGAGCGTACATTCCGCAAAATACTGCGTTTTCGCTTGACGCACAACAGTTCAACCACATTCAGTATTATTTACATTAACATTTACATGAAGCGCATTTAGCAGACGCTTTTATCCAAAGCGACTTCCAAGTACAGTACATTTCGTCAAAGGGCATAGAAACCAACATATCACCGTAGATTAGCGAGAATCATTGCCATCAGTGAAAGTCTACATCTGGCCATTTAAACAGTACTGTGTGTATATCAGTATATCATTAGTATATCATCAACTTACACTCATAGCGCAAATTCTCAAACTTGGGGCTGTTGTCGTTGAGGTCGAGTATCTGGACGTTGATCTGACAGACGCCGATGAGCGGCTCCTCTGCCCAGTCGGTCGCGGTGACGGTGATGGAGTACTCCCGCTGGCGCTCCCTGTCGAAGCGTCTGGCCGTCACGATCACGCCTGGGCAGACCGTTGGGGGGGGGGCGGATCATGAGCCACCTCATCTACCGTTACCCTACCTCATGTCCAGGGATGACATCATTACCCCCCATCTGCCGTCCCCCCCTGCCCGCATCTATGGAGGGGTTGGTTCAGCCATGCGTCCGTTCATTATGTTAACCGTCCGTCCCATGCCCCGTTCCTCTGCTAACTCACCTCTTTATGTATTCAACCACCCTATCCATGCGCATGCGTTCATCCAGCCATTACACCATCCATTCATCCAATCTGTTTAGGTGTACACAACCGTTCTTTTATTATGCTGTCTATCCACCCATCCATCGCTCTATCTGCTATCAAGCCCGTCCGTTCACGCCTTGAACCATCTATCCATGAACCATGCTGTCCAGCGACCCTCCAGTCATATCACGCTCATATCACCTGGCATACCACCGACCCCTCAGAATTGATGACATGTCATGTCATTGGCTATTCCCCTACCTGCCATTGCCTCTATACATTCTCTAAACGTAAGAACATTCATTCTTCCGCTCTCTCTGTGTTCGATGGGGTCTGTTGACTGCAACTTAAGACCTATTTATTTGTTCAGGCTATTGCTTTTGCTTGTCTTGGTGCTGTCTTGGCCTTTTAAATTTGTATGTACTTCTTAACCGTGTATTGTTTTGTTGTAATTACAAAGCGCTTTGTGACCCTGGTCTGTGAAAGGCGCTGTACAAATAAAGCTTACTTACTTACTTTCTTACTTACTTAAACGTCAACCCCTACCTCGTCTCACATCGGAACCAATCACCTCTGGAATGTTCTAATGGGTTCCCCAGCAGAGCCTAGGTGACAGCGCGGCGGCGTACCTGTGTCTGGGTGGACTCTGAAGGCGGGCATGGCGCTGTCCCGGTGCATTAGGCCATACTTCACTTTCCCGTTGGCGCCCTCGTCCGCGTCTGTCGCCAGCACCTGCAGCACGAAGGTTCCGGCGGGCTGGTTCTCCAGCACCGAGGCCCGCTCGCGGTACTGCTGACACTGGCGGGCGGAGGTGGTACCGAGAAAGTGGCAATGAAGAGATGGAGAGCGATGATGTTGTCATATTCACAATTTATAGACCTTGTGTAAATATATAGATATATGATGTGCACATATAAACTGATTTGTCTCAATGCGATAACCAACACAGGTTAATGTCCTCATCATTCCTGGCTCGGGCAAAACGGAAGGCAAACTATATTACAACGCTTTCATCTTCCCCGGCTTGCTTGCTTATCATAAGAAAAGGGACCTTGATGGGCTGTGCTTGTATCCCCCCCCCCTCCACACCCGCTCCAATAACTGTGAGTAATACGCCTTGCTCCGTAGGCCCACTACAGTCCACTGCGCCGCCTGGCCACGGCGCGGCAGCATGATGGATGAGCCGAGAGGCCCTGACGCGCCGCCCTCCCCAGAGAGACCCGCTAAACAGATCCCGGGAATCTCGAGTAGTACTGGATGGTATTGTATTACAACAAACAGCCTTATTCAATTGTGTGTTTTTCAGTTTCCCGCGACCCCACCACCCCCAAACAACATTGTGTCTCGCCTCAGTCAGAGGGCCCGGGTGTTGTCCTAACCCAGCCTGAGTGTCTCAGAAGTGCCCCTCCACGCACCACCGCCTTCTCAAGTCGTAATTGGGGAACACGCTATGAAAGGCGTCGAGACGCTGAACGCTAACCGTTTACGGGACTTTTGACAAGAGCACTCTGACTGGAGCCAGGGTTCGCCATCATCCGAGTCAGATTTACTGGGATTTTTTTGCAAGCTTGCTTTTGTTGTTCATTTTGAGAAACGCACAATGGCATTTTCCTCTGAACAGCACCTCCTCTTTGCCGCGAGCCAACGCTTTGTTTAATCACCAACAAGCGCTGTCATCCTCCCAGGGAAAAATGTGTTTCCTTATCTGTTATGAAATATTATTCAACCTAGCTTTTTGGAGGTATGATTAGTACTTTGAGTCGAACTCTAAACTTCTGACCAATGTCTCGTCCTGTTACATCATATTTACTTGATACTCAATTATCATAGCGGCTAGCTCAAAGCGCCAGTGTTTATGTTTGTTTAGTTAGCAGACCTATATCTTCTATGATCTAAAACCATGGTATATTTCCCCTATGATCAAATTGAGTGTAAAGTTCAAGGAATTGGTTTTCCGTCTTCAGCATAAGGTTTGTGAACGTTCAATCCTCTGAAATATTATATTCTTTTTCACCGATAAATTGGTAATTGTAAACGGACATTGAATTGACGCAGACACCGAGGGCGTTCTAACGGCACCGTGTTTGGCACTAGCTTGGAACAATCACCGCGGGCAGTAACCATGGGGATAGCACCACCCTCTCCTTCTCAGAACTCTCCAACCCTTCAAGTTCGAGCGGAAACTAGAGGCTCATTTACATCTTATCATTTCAACTGATACATGTCATAACATCTCCCCGCTCCACAGCGTATCGCACCTGCGATCGCGTGTGACGCCACAGGGCATATTTTGTCACTTTTGTACGATAAAATGACATCCCCGAGGATCAGAGCGCAATCGGTTCCTACTTTCAAATGTCAAATTTCGGAGGTAAGATTCATTCTGACGGCCATTTGACAAGCCTCTTAATGTGTAATCTACCCCACCGGGTATCCACTCAGATTATTCACTTAAAGACAACAATGCGAACGCTAGCCTTTTCTCATCTTGCATGCTAATTAACCTGTCGCGTTCCGTACTCTGTACGAATCACGCTAACTTGGTCGCAACAATACACAATTATACATGTATTTATTTCAATCCCTGTAACCGTACACGCACCTTTTTTTTGATTGGCCAAAGTACGCCCCTGGAAAGACATATCACATATCACCGGCCAGACACACCTTAAGGCCTTCCTCGCGGTTTCCCCGCGGTTCCCCCCCCCCCTTGGGTCCAGTATTTCCCAAGGCTTTTTTTATATAGAGAGCCGGGCCGAGGGAAGCAGAACAAGGAAGAAGGCCATAGAAAATAGAATAAAGAATAAAAGGCGTGACTTGAGAATATGTTGCACCAACAAAAGACCAGAGGCGGGAAAAACACACAAAGGCCTTGCTCTCAACAAACAAATGAATCCACCCAAAGCTCACTTCTATGGGAAGAGGTGTCAGAGGAACGGATTCTTTTTACCCCTCCACCTGATGGACACGGTACCTCAGAGAGCAGAGGGAAGGCCGGTCCCTGGACGTTTACAAAAATATATACGGTGTTGGTTATCTCGTAGTTCGTACACACTCTCACACACACACACACCCAGGAGACGGATGGAGAGAGCGAGAAACATCAAACAGGATGACATAAAGCTGACACAAAAGTGAGATGAGAGGGCCGCAGAGAGGTAATGAAAGAGTGAGAGAAAGAGTAAGAAAGAATGACACTATAATGTTATATATATAAAATTACATCTATATAGTGTATATACACACACACACACTTACACACATACTGCAGTATATGATGAGTAAAACTGAAGTAGGAGCCATTTATAGTTGTGTGAAGACAATATAGCCTGTAGGTAATTATTCACAGGCTTGTGTAATGTCAAGCAGAAGGTCAGGTTGGACCACAAGGACAGTTCTGAGGCAGGGTTTGATATTTACACACACACATTGTGTTACCGCCAGCTCTGCCGGCCGCAGTACAGCTGCTCTCATCCTATCTCCCCCCCGAAAGAAACGCACACTTCTGCTAAAGTTCAGGTCATCTCGTTGTTTCGGGTCAGGTTCATTAAACAGGTATAGTAGTATAATTTGTGTTGACACTGCACTTTTGTTTTCTCAATAAAATTGTGATTTAATTAACGATGTGGAGTCAGATGTATGGATTCTCATGGGAAAACCACGGAGGGAAGCAGGAAATGAAACTAGGAAAATATAATTAAATCCACCAGGGAAAAAGCAAGAGACAAGACGAAGACGAACGAGACAGCGAGAGACGCATCGCTATGTCCGTCCATCTGTCTGTCTGTGTCTCCCTCTATCTCAATCGTCTCCCTTCTCATATATCTACTTCTTATTACTTATTACTTTTTCTATCAATACTTACCTTATAATCTTCCCCCTCATCTCAATCACGTTAGCTGCGGTTTCCACCTGCGTGTTTGTTTAGCTCTCGTCTTGAGGTTTGCGTTGACTTTGTGGTGGAACCCCATATCCTATTCCTCACCTGACTACCAACGTGGGTAAAATCAAAGCCCTCATTCCTACCAGCCGTGCTTTTACGGTTCCAGAGCTACTCTGCTACAGCCATCCAATTCTTTCTTTTATTTGGTTTTCGGATTCAAACTGGATTCAGCCGCACTAAGCCAGACGTACCCCCCACCCCCCACCCCCCCTCACCTCGTGAAACAAGGGCTTGTTGTCGTTGACGTCGTCCACGCCGACGACCACCCGGGCGCTGGAGGCCAGGGCCTGCGGGCCCCTGGAGGCGTTGTCGTCGGTGGCCGTCACGTTCAGGACGTACTCCAGCCCCCGGAGCCGAGGCAGCGGCGTGGAGCGCAGCCGGATCAGGCCTGGGATACAGGGGACGACACACCATGGTTACCACGAAGGGGAGGGACACCCCTGACATCAGCAGGAGGAACATGGCGTTCTGCGGGGGGGCCGGATCACGAGGAAGCAGCCGGCGTCAAAAGGGTCTTTTAAAAAAAATTATACATACGGACTAGAAATATTAGTAAAATGCTGGAAGATTTTAGTTATGGTGTTCTACTTCAGCAGTTACCTTTTTTGGGGGGGGTACTTCCTTGTGTTTACAGGAAGATAGTGCACAGGGGTTTACTCTGTCTCTACTACACTTCCTCGTCCAAAAAAAGAAAAAAAAAGAAATGCAGAATAAATCCTCAAAACCAATTTCACAGTGGTGACTTTCCTGAGGGGCTTTGTCACGTGTCTAATCTAATGACAGGAGAGGAGAGCAGGGGGCCTTGTTCCTCTCCTGGGGCCCTGCCGTGGGACCAGGGGCCCCCGCCGCCCACAGACGCACGAGGCGACCGCTGCCCCCCAACAAGTTAACCAGACTCAGCGTCAGCATGTTAGCCGTTAGCTCAGCGCACTCTGTCCCTGTTGTTGTTAATTTTAC
>JAOPJJ010000141.1:8842236-8861616 GCA_027122795.1 Enchelyopus cimbrius
TTCTCATCCGCCTGCTTGAAGATCTCAAAGGACCCGAACCTGCTCATCCAATTCACCCACACACCAACACACACACACGCACACGCACAACTTTTTTTTATATTCAAAAAGTTGAATATCAGTTCTTGTATTGCTACCTGCTCAGGCCGCAAATACAAACATGATTATGACATGTTCACTGTTTAACGAACCTGAGGAAGGTGGGCGCAATCCGGAGCACCACAGAGCATCTCTCGTGGCGCGCGTTGCCATCGTAGTTTATGTCCCGGATGACCTTGCTGTCAGAGGTCACCACAGATCCCGCTCTGGTGGTGGGGATGCCCAGAGCGAACATCGCCTCGCTGCACAGAAACTCCCTTATACTGGAGCGGAGCACCTTACGACCATCCGCCTGCCTGAAGGGGTCCACCCCAACCCCAAACAAACAGAGAATGGTTATTTGAATTTGCCATAGTGCAGTGTTTATAAGTTAAATTATAAACACACACACACACACACACACACACACACACACACACACAAAAGGTACAGTGAAATTATTCTCTCGACACAAGACACACACACACTGAGCAGCAGTTGGGGGGGTTAGGTGCCTTGCTCAGTGGCACTTCAGCCGTGGATGTTGAGAGGGGGGGGGAAAGCACTGTTCAGCCATTAAAACAGAGTTGAAAAGTAAAGGAAACCAGCCGAACCTGGAAAAAGGGGTCTTCCCGGCTCCCTTCACCTGGATCTCCCACCGGCCACTGGGGTTGTCACGACGCAGCTCGGCGCTCTGGCCGGAGGGAGCCTTCACCTCTCCCAAGTAACAAGCCGCCCCGTCGCCCAGCTGTCCGGCAAAACTTCCAAACTGGTGTCCACAGTAGCAGTGGGCAGCCGGCTCAGAGCCGGGCATCACCTTGGATCCGCTCAGATACTCAGGGCCCAGGGGGTCCCTCATGACCTCTGCCCCGTTCAGCCCGAGCAGCGACAGAGCCTGGCCTGAGACGGCTACGAACCTGGGGTTGTTCACAGGCTGGGGCTTCATGGTGGAGAAACACGCTCCCCGGACCGTCCGCACGCCGGGCTCCTCGGAGGAGTCCAGCGGAAGCGTCCGCAGAACGACGTTGTCGAACTCCAGGCAGTCCAGCGTTGAACGGCTCACCGATAAACCCATGGTGTCCATGACGAGGAGTCTGGCCACGACCGCAGTGCGAGGAATATTCGAGTGAACCAGACGAGGTACTAATAAAGCCATCCAGTTATGGCCATGGGTGGGTGTACTTGTTCTCCACAGCAAGCTGACTTATCGTGCAACGCACCTCGTATTTATTAGAAAGATCCAATCGTGCTACATTGTTATCCTTCCGACTAGGAACCAACGTCAGTCCGGAACCATTGGCACTTACACAAGCATTGTCACATGACGTAACGTGTGGGAGGGACTTTTGAGAACAAGAGTACACAATTAATCAATCATCCGTATATTATTAAGGTCCCATGCTGAAAATAGGATTAAGATTTTATTGTATAATATACCAGGCTTTGGGGAAACAATGTTAATACAATAAATTCATTCCCCATTTTGTTCATCCTCCTATCAGAAAGGTGAGTGGGATCTTCTTAGTTGACTTTGCATCATGCTACCAAGGACAAGTTAAATTTACAGTGAATATAAAAAGTATAATGCTTTATGGGGTTTATCCAAGGCTGGTGTCCTCAAGGTGAAATCAATGTTATTACCTGGCACCACTCACAGAAAAACAAAACAATGTTGGGTAAAATACCCCATGCTACAATCACTGCTGGTGCTATCCATTCAAGATGATCCATCAACTCCTCCCTGGGAATACCCAGTTTATCTTTAACACTAGGACGTCTTCTGTCCTTCTGACAGTCATTGTAGGTCAAATGGCGAGATGACATGGTTCCCAACATCAGATGTTCATCCTTACAGGACATTGTTGCGATCGCCATGTAAAACAATGCTGTACACACACACACACACACACACACATGCGTATCCATCCAGCAGCTCAAGTTGTGCCACAGGGTCACAAGACCAACATAAGTAAAAGGTCCAACGTTTTGTCCCATTGCCATTCCCATCGAGACGTTCCAATAGGGAATAGGTTTTGCACAATACAAATGTGGCCTTACAAGTTGTAGTCCACGGTTCCATTGAGAGCAACGTGTCAACAGTGGAGGTAAAATGCAGATCATAGGCAGCAGCAGAGAACAGATGTAAGGCATTTACCTCCCAACAGCCGTACAATTCCTATAAATCGTTTTCAATCCTGTTGCTACAACAGCCACACAATGGCTTCCTTTCAACTGAACCTCAGCAGTCTCAGTGTGCTGGGTCCTGGTTCTGAGTCTTCTTAAATCAAAGTGTCTCTGTTGGTTCATACATAAACCAACAGTTAACTACAGTAGTCAACAGTGATCTTGTATGTAGGCATTCTCAACGTTACATGTCGCAGTTTCAAGTTGGCATTCTCTTCAAGGGCTATCTTAGGTCAGTTCAAATGGTACTTCTCAAGTGTTCACGACATTCAAGGTGAAATCAAATAGAAAAATGCAAAGTGAACACATTATCCTGAGGCACAGTGAAGTTACATCTGGTAATAGTGGAAATGTATGCTTCGCAAATGCAGTTGGTGAGGTACCAGTGCCGTTGAAGGAAGTAAACCAAGTATGAACATATGTTTAGGCCAAGTATGAACATATGAACACATGTTCATTGGTATATTAAGACCCCCAAAATAAACAAATGAAGAGTTTGTATTTGTATCAATGTTCTTGGACTGATTTGGTAAATGTCTTTGTGAAATGCATAACCCATTCATTTCTGCCTTTCCACAGTTTCTCAAGATGACACTGAAAACGAGCCCTTTAGATCTGCATCAGGAGGCACTTGTTGTGGCATATTGTTGTGGGCATGACAATGTGTTTCAAGAAATAAATGTAAATATATGAATTCCAAAATGCACTTTGGAATATACTTGAATAATTGGGGGAAACTCATTTGTAAATCAATGCCAGTAGTCTATTATGTTCAAGCCATTGGCCTGATACCAGGAGAAACTCCACATATAAAAGTGTTAAAAACCAATGGCTTGAGGATATTCTCTACACAACACTGGTATGCATACATTTGCTGTTATCTATTACTAATGCATATTATAGGTTATTTACATATATAATGTACTCTTTACAGCCAATGCAGTTACCAGCTGTACATAAATACCTCTCACACCATTATAAAGTGCTGGGAATTAAAAGGGCCAATTAAGAAAAAATTAAACATTTAGTGCCCAGATTCAGAAAAGAACAAGGAAGTGATTGTATTGAGAGCGCACATCAACGGACACTGACTGCCTGAAACTGACACCTCATCAAGACAAAGAATTGCTTTGAAAAAGAAACTGCGGAACCGTGAGATCATGCACGACGACCACAACCTTCTGCTCCTCGCCAGTCGAAGGAACGCAGAGGGTGGGGTGGGGGGGGGGAGACGAAATGGCAGGTAGAAAATGTACCGCTTTCAAAGTATGAAGGAGAAGAAAAAAGAAAACAAAGTACAGTGGTTTCTTTGGCAGTTTGGCCCTGCTGCTGTGCCAACCGGAGGACGTACGCTGAAACGTGTGGAGTATGTGCTGGTTCCTGGAGCCCCCCCCGGGTCCCTTCCTTGGCTTCAAGAGACGGCCGGCCCGTGGCGTCCTTCAGCCTCCCTCTCTCTAATGTTAAGGCCATTGGTGGCAGATGCATTGCTGTCATATTGTCAGGGCTGCTGCTGCAGGGTCAGAGGGTGGGGGACGGACGGTTGGGGAGGGGGACGCGGGGGCATCACGCTGGGGGCGGTGGCCTGATGGTCTCCACTAAAGCCTTGACGGAGGGCAGGGACAGCAGAGCCCTGCCCACGCTGCCCCCCACTCTGTAGCAGGCGTAGCCCACCGCCCCGATCAGGGCGCCCTTCAGGACCGTGCACGCCACCCGGCTCAGCAGCGAGGGCGGCGCCACGCTGGGGAGAAAGACGCCGGAGGTCAGCTGTGATGCAACGTGTTCATCTCTAGGTGCGGTTATTTGCATTGGTTTGTTTGCATTGACTTTGTTCAGGGGACCCACCTCATGATTTCCTGAACGTCGAGCTGCTTCTCCCAGTTCTTCTCGATGCCGGGGACGTGACCCATGCCCACCACACCCACCACCACGGCGGGCACCTCTACAAACGCAGACGAGCAATCAGACACAGAGGAGATGACTCTCTGGCCAGAGTCGTTATTTTAGGGTGTACAAAAGTCATAAGGCCACAGATGGAGACATGCATAACTCAATTCCCCTTTTATGTACTTGAAGATCTGAAGGTTCTACGGCTGAGGAAGGCTAGCCTGGAAGTGACGGGGAGGGGGGGGGCATACATACTCTGTGCATTAGGGGGGGCCTCCACGCAGCGGGCGGCCTGGCGGAGGGTGTGCGTGAGGTAGATGTCCCGCTCCGCCACGATGGTCTGGTGGAGAGCGGGGAACTCCCCGATCATCTCCAGCATGGTCTGCTCCAGAAGGTCCTTCTGCTTGCACTTCTCCACATCTTCTTTACTGGTGATCAGAGGAACAAGTTAGACCGGAGGCAGACCTGAGCTTTGGGGTCATTTGGAAACGGGGGGGGTTACAAGGTTACAAATGTCTGCCGAGACCCTAATGGGAATTATTTTGTTTGTTTGGTTGTGGATTATTTCGTTTTCTTGAAGATTTGGTTATGGACCCGGTGAAATGTTTCCCATTTGGCATTATCCACAATATCATTCTTCATCATTCGGTTACCTGAGCCTTTTGTAGTCAATAGTTCTCAGTAGATTACCTTCTCGTTAATGACAGCAAATAGGGGACCACTGAAATGAACATATAAATACACACCTGGATTTGCCTAAGTACGACCACGCTTAATCACCGAGGAATAGTGGTCAATGTTCAATAGGATTCAGCCAATCGTAGAGGGGACAGCGACGGGTCTGTGAACCCCTTTAGATGACACATACTGTACATGCAGTGGCCGCGGCCGAGCGTAGTCGTTACCTAATCGGGTCCGACAGGAAGCAAAGCCCCCAGGCCAGGCGGGCCTTCTGCCACATACTGAGCGCGGCGATGGCCCTCTTGAAGGTCACAGGGATGGGCCTGTCCCCCAAGTGGAACTTACAGAAGGGCACCCGCCCAGCCTGCAACAAACAACATCCAGGTACCCGTCACTTGGAAGAACACGGCGTCGCAATTATTGATGCACGATAATCCCTACGCACAATCAAGGCAAATCCGACAGACCGTGATGAATCATGCCTGACATGATGCTCCCCATTAATCATCAGATTAATCCTACCGCATGTTCCCCAGTGGAAATGACAAAGTATTCTAGAAGTGAACGTTGACTACATATAAGAAGCATCCACACTATAATGTGACACTCCTATGCACAGCACACAACGTGTGTGGCCATTCTTGTAAGCATTTGTTAGCCTCGTGAGACCAGCCTGATCTCGCCAGCTCCATGATATTCCACTCGCAGTTCAGACCGGCATTGCACGACGGATATAATTTGGAGCAATCAGCAAACGAGCAGCCAATCGGCATTGGCTGTGACGCATGAGGAGCGACTCTTCAGTCTAGACAGCGGTAGCCCTAATTCTGTTAGCCGCTCGCTAATGCATTTTTGTCTTTTATCCATCGGTTGGAATATGGACCGGAAATTTGAAAGTGTGCCTTTTATACGTACATTTGCATTACACAAACGGCACAGATCCTGTACCGACATGTTGTTTACTTGATGAGCTTGCCTCGACGCTGTTATCACGTCATACGCTTCGTTGATCTGATTGGTTGATTTGGCCCGTCAATCACCGACATAGGCAGATCATTTATCCAATCAGCAACCAGTATTTTCGCCCCCTCCCAAAGGCTCTCCAACGGAATGATTCCAGATGGAAATGCTGAACCAACGCGAATCATTCCATCTGGGGGAGTCAGGTTCAGCATTTGGTGCTTGTCACACGGAATTTCACTGTTGAGAATGACCCCGTCTTACACTGTGTGTGTGTATGTGTGTGTGTGTATGTGTGTGAGACCTCTTTGAAGGCCTCCCTGAATTCCCCGCCAGGCGCCATGCCGAGTTGCTCTGTGATGTGGGCGGAGACTTTGAGCAGGAGAATCTGCATCAGGCCAGACATCAGCCCATTCTGACACACGCACACACACACACACAAACATTAACACAATTACCATCCATTAGACTTTCAGTTTGCTATTTGGACTCAAATAAACACGAAGTGCATTACAATTTTGAAACCTCTACTCAAAGAGAGCCAACCTGTTTGATGGCTTGCTGGACCTTCTCCAGATTGATGTCCTTGGCCTCTTTCAGCAGCGTACTCTCGTCCATCTTCAGCATGGACACCCTATACTGGCACAGTTCCACCACCACCACGTCTGGCTGCACCGCCCGGATGGTCTGGGTCACAGAAGGTTAGAGAGATAGAGAGAAAGAGAAAAGGTGAGGACATCTAAGATGGGTGGGACAGTGATGAGAAGAATTATGGTGAACTGTGGTAAATATCGTCCAATGAGTCGCAATGGAAGAAGCCAGTATTCTCTTTTTTTGCCAGACACAATTATAATCGCTGACCATCGAGGATCTCGTTGCACAATTGTCATCCGCATGTGTTGGGAGTAGAGATTAAAATGTGTACATGACAAAATGGCTACTCATCAAGCAAACCATTAACAATTACCAACATATTGTGATTGGAAATGGTTGGGTCATTTTCCATCATCTTGTTAAAACATGTCATATACCATTGTTTCCCCTAGATTTTGTTCAACGCTAGGGTGGTCCAGGGGCTTGTCCCCTTGGAAGAAAATTGGGAAAAATAACCCGTTCAATGGTTACTTCTGGTGAGATTTTTGGTGGAAAATGTTACAGATTGAGCTTCCAAATATGACATAAAAACCAACAGAGTCAAGGTATCTGCTGAGACCAGATCATTGTGCAAATGTGCCTTAAAATTGGCAATTTATTTGCACGTATATATGAACGTATATAGGGGAAACACCGCATATACTGTCATTACAGCAATGTCTTCAAGAGGATATATAAGGACACCAAAAAATGTATTTAGCCAAAATATAGACTCGATATTGTGCATTGTTGGTAGGTGGAGTTCCCCGGCGGTCGAACAAGTTTTACAAGAATGATACATTGCCTGGAAAGGTCGCAAAATCAGAAGTGAAAGTGAGATTCATAGCGTATAGTTGCTGTGGTGGTGTTGCAAAATAATCACACATGATGATCTTGATAGCCGTTCATGTGGTCTGAGAGTAGTTTCGTTTAGAGAGATACTGGATATTCAACAGACATTTGCGTCAGAAGGACGCCGATCCGATGCCAGGAACTAAAGACGCACTCAGCCGTAATAGTCCTTGTGTGTCAGCTGTGGATACCTGTAGCTGTCGTGCAGCAGAACTCCTTTAAATACATCCAGCGTTGGGTCAATATTCCTACACTATAGTGCATCTCGAGTTTCAAAATGTCCCCAATGGTTCGAACATTAAAATGGCTGATTAAAAGTGCATCCAGTGCAGGTGATAAACTGTGTTGCCAGTGGCCTGGATGTGATGCCAACAGAATATTTCAAATACAGGTTCAACTGTGAGTCGGTAAGTGTACCTTGGTGAAACTCAGATTCGTTCATGCAAAAACCAGTACAGGAGTAGGATTTGGACTGTGTATCCGATCCAGTGTTTTTTGGCCTCCCTACCATGGACACATCTTTCTTGCTGCTGTCGCTGAAGTGGGCGGTGCCCACAAGGTACAGCAGGCTGCCGTCGGACGCAGTGAGCCGGGTGACCGTCTCCGGTAGGTCAGGTGACGCCTGGCGCCGCTGGGCCCGGACATTCCACAGCACCTCGACGGCTTCGGCCTCGGCTACGACGGACATGACACACAGGGAAATGAACATGACAACAGCGATCATGAGAATGATCTAGCAGGCGAGGTGAGGCTGCTGTCTGTTACCACAGACCCTGTATATTATAGTCAGTGGAAAACGGTGTTTAAAGTGACCCATGTACTACGGTATACATCTACATAGGCCTGTCTACGTGTACTGCATACAGGGATCCTGTTCATTGGCCAACAGTTATACTAGTGACATGATTGTGGTATGCCTTATTACAGCAAGCACATCTGTACATGTTCAAACAAAGCCAAACAACATTCTGCGGGCATAGAGATGAGTCAATTCTAAGAGATATTCTAAGAGAACACACTTGATGATTGATCATAACAATATAACATTTGCTCACAGAGCCCCGGAGGCAGCCTGGGCATGTCGTCCTCAGACGGATCCTCCGATGGCCCGACCGACTCGTCCTGCAACACACGAGCAGAACAACCACATGAGCACACAAAAGCCTGAGGTCATATCGTGAGATCACGATGACAACGGTGACATGGCGTCACTTAGAATAACTGCGATAGAGCAAGGTAATGGCGGCATTATACGTGACAACCAATGTAACATCAGTCACCACACACATACTTCCCCATTACATGGTGTGCATCTAGAGCACACGACTGACGTATGACCCTCCCCCAATCCTCAACACCGCACCATATGGAATGTCCCTTCAACCGTAATAGGCTTAAAAACTCCTTTCAACATCAGTCCATCTTTCTTCTCAATAAACCAAGAGGACACTGCAGAGCTGTTATGACGATTACATGGGTATTTAGTTTTGCCATGTCATATGCGTTACCTGTCATTTGTGTTGTTTTGTGTATCTGTATGTGTGTGTGGCTTTTTACAAAAGCCTGCACTACTTCATACACACCTCTGAAGCGTTGTCTCTGTCCATGGTGGTCACGTCAGAATAACCTGCTGCGACCAGTGGAGAGATGAACCCGACACGTTGATCTGACCACAGAAAATAGCTTTAGCTTGTCAACACAAAGTTGTCTTTTAGTGGTCCTGACTGTAGAGAAAGTGAACTAGAGAGCTGTGGAGAAGTGTGGTTATCCGACCGTATGTTTAGTGTGTTACAGACCGACGACAATAAATGCCACGAAAGATCATCCCATGTCTGATTAATCCAACCATAAGTGCGCTACAGTAACACAATTGACTTTAACCGTCGGCGTTGAGTCAACAAATGCCCATAGGATGACTAGCAAGATATCCACAGAACAGTATTACAGCTAAAATGCATGTGGAGGCTGCTGAGCTAACTATCAAGAGGTTAGCTCACCTGTTCGGCTAGCTAGACGGCTAGCTACGAGTAGCTCCGAAATCAACAACAGGGCAGCTTTCTTTACCCCTGGCAGTAATGTCACACAGGGGGAAATATATTCATATAAGCAAACACATGGTATACCTCAATTGTAATTCACAGTACATCCGGATTATGATCTGAAAACAATGTGTAACTCACAGAACTCCGTTCGTCTACCGCTGATCTTTACCTCTTGCGTGCGGACACAATTGCGCGGTGCATGCTGGGAATTGTGGTTCATTTGCGTGTTCTCCAGACTTTTTCGACATATGGTTCAAAATGGTGCAATATAAACAAACGCCAATGGGAAAAATGTTTTAGAAATATTTATTGTTCATTAAATTACATTTAGTGTCAATCAATCAATGCTCAATCGTGGTGACGTCAGTGAGGTGGAAAAACAATCGTAAACCTTCAATCACTGCATTTTACTTCACATTACGGAACTGCCACGAGCAGACAGCAGACTACAGTTAAACAGCCCTCTAGTGAGTCCAGCTCCACTCATAATGCTGGAGCTGCGGGTCTTCTAGCGCAAACACAAGCCCTTCGGCCAGAATCAAAGATGTACAATAGTCTACCCATTGTTATACATTTTAATAATAATGAAAACGTTGGTATTTATTCCCCTCGAGGAATAGGTAATACCAATTTCTCAAACAAAGTGCAGATGAAGTACAACGTACACGTTAACTCCGATGGGTGTTGATGACGTAACATTAGAAGTCTATGTGCGATTTTTTGTTGTTGTAGCCTACACTACACACACTGAGCCACACACACATATACGGTGTATATGCATCTACCTATAGTGTGCCGTGAAGCTTCTGCCGTAAGCGTATACATTATTGCCACGTGTCATTTCTGATCTTTTGCATATTTTGATCTGCAATCCCGCTAAACGTATTGCATGAGCTACCGGTCTACCTGGCTACGGGGTTAAGGGACTGAAGCGCGAGGCAATCAAAAATATGTAGTCCATCCTACCCATCACGTTATTAGTGTGTTTACCATGGCCCTCACCCCACCTGCCCCCCCATATTACTTATAGTGTTGATATCATTGTTTCATCATGCACCGCTGCACCCTGTAGAGTTTCTGCTGGTTTTTTTGTTGAAGGGTGACATCGTCCTGAGACATGGTGACATCATTTCCTACAGCAGAAATGCACAACAGCCACAACGCAAGTGTGCAAGACACTAAACCAAAGTCCATTCTTTCAAGTGATGTGTGTGTGCATGTGTGTGTGTGTGTGTCTGTGCATGTCCCTTTTGTTTCCTAATGCCCAAGTGTTCTCCTACAGTGTGGTCCCACCACCAGGCGAGCTGGGTGTTCAGTGCATGTGCAGTCAGAGAGCAGAATAGAGACGTGTGTGTGCGTGTGTGGCCAGGGAAGTGTGTAGCGTGATATTGTGCCTTCCAGGGACTCCTATTGGCTCGTCAACATTCTCCGGCGGTGATGAGCTCGCCGGACCTGGCCGCCAGCCTGTCGCCGCCGCCGCTGCCGCCGCCGCCGCCACCCGGCTCCTCGTCCGCCTGGAACAGGGTGTGGTGCATGCTCAGCAGCTGGTGGGTGGGCGCCCTGGTCAGCGGGGGCAGCACCTGGCTCTCCGGGTGCATGTGCCCCGCGAAGGGCTCTCCGAGCGGAGGGGAAGGCTTGGGGCTCAGGGCGTCTTCGCTGGAGGGCGGGTTGGGGCTTATGCCGTTCACGTAGGTGGTGGTGGTCAGGGTGTCTGTGGAGAAGGCAGTGCTGGTGGACTCAGGGGTGTGTTGCTTATTTTCTGTAAGAAAACAGGAAGCATTCTTTCAGAAGGAGTCACCAGTCAATCTGAGAGAGGAAGGCAACACGAGGGAGTGTCGTCGTCCCCCACACTGAAACAAGGACACGGGTACCTGTGATTGCGGCGGACACATGGACGATGGTGTGGGTGCCCTCGATGAACACAGAATCCAGGGGGTTTTGGGAGGAGAGGGGTGCTGCGGTGACCGTGACCGTCTCCACCTTGGGCTTACGGATGGTCAGCATGTAGGGATGCACGTCCAGGGAGAAGTTGCGATTTCCCTTCCCGCCCAAATCTACAAATGAACAGACATTAGCGGGAGTTGAATGGCAAACACCAAATGACTTTATTACGTTATGCAGGATGACCGCCTTCTGCGGTTGTTTCAGAGCGAGCCGGCGTACCTTTGGTGGCGGGGTACTGCGTGCTCTTGCTGTCCACCCTCGTGGCCACAAAGTTGTCCGCCACCGTTTTCCGTCGGAGCGGCTTGGGTTTGTCCGGCTTGCCGTTGTTCTCCATGCGGGTCACGGTCATGGGTTCCTTGGCGAGGAAACACACAGAGATGAAGCTCAGATGCGCTCGGTTCCGAGGGGAAACATTTCAAAGAGATTACATCAGGGCGGAGATCAAAGCGGCGCTCGCTAAACACCGGGGCTACCCGCCTTCCCTTTGCACAGCTTAACTCTGGCTGAGAGAGTCCCTGCAGGGACTGTGGATCTGAGCACCCCCTGCTGAGTCATCTGAATAAAAGTTGATAGCACTTTTTTTTTGCTGTGCTCTTTATTTGGCCCCACACATTAAGGGATGCTTTGATCCGTGAGAACCGCATCAAGGGGGAAATCCCCACTGCTCCCATTTGCACCCAAAGTTAACGGATTTTCCAACTGCGGACGCAGTTTGGGTGTACTGCAGTGCAAAGGGGTCATGTCATCATGTCTCGATTCTATTTGCATCCAGCCTCCCCAATTAGACAGACAAAACTGAGAGTAGGACAATAAATGTATAACTAACTGAAGTAATTAACTCAAAACTATTGTGCACTCCATACTATTGTGCCTTCCTGGCATAAACACAAGGTGTGAACGCCTTACTTTGAACGATTGAGGAAGAGGATTGGACGAGGGGATCCATTTGATCTTCTTGCGGGGGCGTTTGATCACCATGGGCTCCCCCAGCTCCCCCATCCCCAGGATGGAAGGGTCCATGTTGGGGTCTACGGTCTGTATGCCGGAGTCCCTCACAGTGGGCGTGGCGTCGTGGTTGGACTGGGCCAGCGCCGCCAGCAGCTGCCTCACCACGTTGTCGTACATGAGGTCGCTCTCGTTGGTGATGAAGTCCAGGCGGTTGAGGGACTTGATGTGGTCCCGGTTCTCGTTGCAGAACATCGCCAGGATGTTGATGTCGCAGAACTGAGACTTCTGCCAGCGGCGGCGCGTTTTGATGCCCACCTTGTGCAGCTTGTCGAACACAAAGTTGGATTTGCGCACCACGAAGAGGTGCAGCAGGTTGATGAGGATGATCAGGTTCATGGTGCAGAGCAGGAGGATGTCCACGGCGGCCATGATGCGCTGCAGCTGCACGGAGGGGAGCTTGCAGTTGACTCTGAGCTTCAGCTCCTGGTAGCTGCTGGTGTCCGGGGGCCCGCCCAGGGCACAGGTGAACTCGTTCTGCCGTTGGCGAGCGTAGTAGACGCTCAGGTAGGAGATGGGTATGGAGCTGAGGCAGATGATGGCCAGGTGGCGCGCCAGGTAGATCTTAGCCAGGAAGTTACTCTGACCCCGTCTCTCCAGGTACTTCTCAAACAGGTTCTGCTCCGGGCTCTTCTCCTTCTCCGCGTTCTCGATGATCTCCCTGCGCTCCCGCTCCGTGATGCCGGGCCCCTTGGACTGGATCTGCTTCTCGATCTTGGGGGCCCGCCCCTCAGCGGCTCTGTGGTAGCAGTTGTCAATCTCGTGGAGCAGGAAGTTGAGCTCAGATGTGAGCCGCGTGGAGGCCAGGAACTCCCATCCCAGGGCAGGGATGTACATGATACCGGCAAAGGCCAGCAGAGCGTAGGGCAGGAACTTGTGTTGAAAGAGCGATGGCCGGATGCTGGCGTCCAGGCCAGGTATAGCGTCCAGCAGCTCTGTCCAGCAGTAGCCCCTTGCATACAGTGCCTGGTCTCTGGTGAAGTTGTGCGGTGTGTAACAGTATATGGACTCCTCTGGGAGCGGAAGGAAAAAAAGAGTCATTATTTCAGAAGGGCCACAGTTGCCATTTCCTATGAATTCTGGGTATTGTCAATGAAGTTCAAATGATTCCAGTAAAGGAACAATTCCCCCAAGCAATTTTCGACTGCAATGCAAATTAATGTTGTTTTATTTCAAAGATTGCATGTATAGTCTTCATTCAGATGTGTGACATAAGAGGAGATCACCAGGATTCATTCACCTCCATAACCAAAGGCTGCATTGTACAGGTCTGAATCTCAGAACTGTACACAGCTATTTTTACTCCTCACTATCCAAAGACTAGGAACACTACATTATAAATCAAAACAAGAAGTGCAATTCTATTTTCAAGTCAATTCTATTTTCAAGTCAATTCTATTTTCAAGTCATCCTATGTGTCCCTTAACATGATTAAGATAACACACTATCTTGGGTATTTGACAGACTTCAGCATGTCACTGCTACGCAGTCAGCCTGACTCAGCAAAAAGCTAGCAACCCTCCCGTCCAGTCAAGATAGATAGCACTGGAAAGTCCTAGGTCACATATCATTTGGAGTTGTTGAAGTTCAGGGATAAAGTTACAATCGTTAGATGCAGATATTGTAGGTTATAAGTTTGAGTTTCACATCCAATGAAAATGAGTGTGGATATGCTGTGAATTAATAAGGAATAATTTTGTCTGTGTATTGGTGGCTTTGGCTTTGAATAAAAAAAGTGAGCATGTTGCCGTGTATGAAATAAAGGACATGTGTGCTCGACCAGAACATATTTAGTGGCCCTGTAATGCCATGTACTACATTATATTTGGTGCCGGGCCAACGTTGCCCTCTAGTGGCGACTGGCGACAAGACTTACCAGCAAAGTTGCGGGTGAAAACGAGCGTGACGAGCAGGATGGGGATGATGACGGTCCCTATGGTGACGACGCGGTCGAAAGGCAGCTCCAGTTTGAGTTGGACCATCAGGCCCGCCAGAGCCCCGCCCTTCTCATCCTGAGAGGAACCGGGCAGGATGAGCTCCTTCAGCTTCTCCCCAGCCAGGAGAGCGGTGGCCATGTCTAGGTTCTGATCAAAGAGGTTCTGCATCCGGGAGCCAGGGGGACACACTCAACCCACCCACCCCCCTCTGGGCCGGGGAGACCGCCGCCGCCTCTCCCTCCTCCTCCTCCGCCTCCTCCTCCTCCGGCTAGATGCTCGCGGTCAGAAGACACATGCACGTGCTCGCGTGCACATGCACACCTGTACTAGTGCAGCGGGCTACTTGAGTCTCCGTGGCAAGGCGCGGAGGGGAACCCGTGACTTGGGGCTGGAGTCCTCCAAGGTTGGGATGTTACCACCTCTCCTTGACTCTGGACCCAATCAGCTCTGCAGGGTGAAGAGACATGATGTAAAGATTAACATTTGATGCTGAACCTTTCAGTGAACCTACTTGTGATCCTGAGGCAGCTTGGTTCACCACATCTGTGACCATGTCTCGCCTGAAATGCATTGTGTCTGATAGGCTGAGCCTAGAAATATCCAGATCCAATACAGTTCTGTAGAAAGTAGGGAGATACAGTGGAAGTGGAAGCGATGTCATGACCTTGGGTCTGAATTAGCGTATCCTTCTTCAGAAGCACCGTACCCTATCCTGTCCCTCTTTCTGGCGGAGCCTGACCCATTCTTTGGCCAGTGGAGTGTGTAAATCTGTTCACACCTGAAAGCGTTTTTTTGATCGACCAAGGACACCGAAGGACGCATTAGCATTTCCCTTGAGGATGCTAGCACATTAGGGATTAGAGTTAAGCGGAAAACGCACTTTTGAACAAGTTAAAGGTTTTTTTAATGTTATGAAATTACTTTTTTTTAAATAATTTGTCGACACGCTTGGACTTATGTTTATTCAAAGAGTTACTCTTGCAAATCAGCAAAAGCACAACCTTCAACAAACAAGTTTAAAGGAGTAAAATTCGCTCCTGCATGCAAATTGCTGCATACACACATAGTGTATTAAATATGTAGTGTGCAGGATTGTGTGGACTCTAAGAAAGGGAGCAGATGATTAGATATAGTAGGTCAATAGAATATCAATTCAATACAAACTGTCACATTGACAATTGGAAACGTCGACTCATGATGGCTACCAATAAAGTGTTTGCGGACGGAGACAGGAACATCTCAACCACCAAATCAAAAATGAATGAATGTCTTCAACATCATTTAAACAACAAATTGCCATGTAACTTTCAGAAAGGCTTGTCTCAAACCCTGCCCTAACAATAACCTACAATAACAACTCCATTCAAGAGAAATGGCGTCATCTTGTGGGGAAACTTGATACACGGTCGTCACTTTTCATTATCCTGTGACATAAGTAAAGAAGGAAAAGGCCCGGGTATAAAACGACATGTGTTTGGACTCAGAAGAGAGGAGATATGCATTGAGTAAAAAAAGTGGCCTAACTTACCTTTAGTTATTTAAGGTCTTTGCAGACAAGTTTAACCTCAGTAGAGTAAACCAGCCTGTAAACCCTCCTCATATTAAGTCCTCGTCCTCGTCGTAGTAACCCGACCTCATAACCCCTTAGAAAACTAGAGAGGAATATCAGCATTGACTTAGGCCTTATGGTTCACATGAAGGTGGTCATCGTGGAAAAACAAGCACATCCCAACATGACAGCCACTCTTTTTCTAAACGCAGCATTTGTGGAATAACGCAAAGTTTGACCGCGCAATTCAAGGACCCCCCCACCCCCCCCCCATCCCCCCTGCTGATGCTCTGCACGTTCCCACGGGATCAGACTGCACCCACAAGTGCTGCTACAAGTCTTTAGAGTAAACACCACATTTCTACTGACTCCCAGTCACATCACATCACCCATTTCAGATAAAAAGAAAAAAATATCACACTTGAGTGGAATTCCACTCATTCAATAATTACGCACCGCGATTACACCTGTGTCCTGTACCGGTCGGGAAATATTGAGCCCTATATTGCATGTTTTATAATAACTGCATTTTCATTTTTTTCCCCTAAGTCAATGGATGATGTCAAACATAATGTCCCCGAGCCCTGCACGAATACATGCACACCAATAGGAGGCTGTACCCTGCATGGACACCGCGCCATGCAGCAGCTGAGCGCTCAAACACGCGAGGCTCAACCCCAGGGGTCTGCTGGAGGAGAGCGTGGTGGTCCGATGTGTCGGACTCTCTCGGCTCAGTAACGCTCAGCAGCCTGCACCTGCATCCTCAACACTCCTACCTGTCTGCCAACGCGTCCGGAAGAAACCAACCCAAGCCTATCATAGCCGCAAGAAGCCTTTTTCTTCCAAAACAAGCATGCACGAACAAAATGTTCACGCAGCAGCGGTAGAAATGTCCTCCAAAAAATGTACTCACCGGCCTCAGTGCGCGTCCCTGGTGCAGCAACGGGTTAATCTGCAGTGCGGGCGAGCCGCTACAGCAGCGCGTATCCGGGCGCACCGGTTTGTTCCGCTTCTCCCCCCGCCGCTCACCCTCCCCACTCCTCGGTGCGCCTCCTCTTGCGATCAGAGGATGAGATAATAGCAGTGCATTATGGCTTTGGCTGTCCGCGTCGGGGTCCACACACCGGCGGATCACGCCGGCGCTTCACAGTGACGCGGCTCTCCGGGTGGTGCTGAGGCTGAGGGGGGCTAACAGCATCCTCTCCGACTTCATGGAGCCGCCTCACTTGAAATACACGCTGACAGTTTCTCCTAGGTGTCAATGCCAGCTCGCCTGCATCCTCATTGGGTTGTTATGGTGAACACAGAATATACCTCTGGGATGGGGTTTCCCCTCCAGCACGTACACAATGTACGGGAGTCGTCAGGCGGCTGGTGATGCTTTTGGGGGAGTCTGTGGAAAACAATACAGTGACGTGCACGGGTCGTTATTGGCTGCGATGCTCGGCATGTTTGGGTCAAGGGCTCGGTCTGGTGGTCGTGCATTCAGCTGTAGGTCGACCATGTCGGCCTGCAGGATGAGGGCATTCCGTAGGCTACAAGTGGTCGATGAGCAAATGCGAGCACATGCACGAGCAGCAAGCAACGCGCGCACCACAACCGGTTCTCACCGGTTGTGGTGACTGCTGTTTCCACGACTGCTGTTCTCCAGCAGGGATGCACAGCAGAGACCACTGGCCGGGCGCATGAGACTAGCGTTTCATCAGATGACGTGCAATATTTGCAGAAATGAACCATCATGATTTGAGGCTGTGCAGGTTTTGCACATGCAGCTGTCCGTGGTGCTGATTAGACAGAGTGGACGCGTGCATGTTCCTGCAAGGGCAGGAGTTGGTTACACAATTCACATGGACGCGCTTTGAAACTGTGAAACTTCAATTGCAAGATAGTGAATGCACAATGCATGGGATTAATAAAAAACTTTAAAAATTAATTTAAAAAAAATTGTTTTACCCTGTAATATTTTACAATTTGCAAGTATATAGTTGCAGGTACATCTGTAATAAAAATCATCATCCAGAGAGCAATTTGAAAACAGGTAGCCTAAGTAGTTAGAAATATATTTATTGTCTAAACGCAGTGGAAACAGAGCTCAAGGCTTTTGCAAATGACATTGAACAAATCACAAAACAATAGAAAGTTGGTCAGCAAATGACATTTGGCACACAGACACAAACAAAACCTACCCTGGCAGCAAAATAAATAATTGTACACGTTTCAATTACATTGCATTATCCATGACAGAATTAAATGATTCTGTCAACGAGACAACACAACTATTCATGCTTATGAAAAATCCTACCAGCAGTTTCCTATTGCGTGGAACAATATATTCTATTCTAGAACATTCTTACCTGTTTTAAGGAGCACGTATATTAAACTCAGTACGGTTAAACACCTCATAGGGTCTGTAGCATTAAACCCTTGACTTTGCACATTTCTTAAGGTCGACTGTGTTTCACGCATCAACATACTAAAAGCACATGAATATAAATTACATTGCGTGTGTGTGTGTGTGCGTGCACGTGCGTGTGTGTGGAGATTCCCCCCCCTCTGCATTCCTGCCTCTGCTAAAAACGGTTCATTGAGCCATTTGGACCACCACTGACTTCCATGCCCTGTCTTTGTCAAAGTCACGCAACGTTCCATTGGACGGCTGCTGCAGTGAAAGCAAAACAGAGAAATGGTAGAAATTAGGACAACATAGAATGTGGGGTGTTGGATGCAGCATAATTATCTTGTCACATTGATTGCATTTTCTCATTTAATTCTCTGGCCATGCACAAAAGATATTAGAGAGAATTACTACTGCAGAGTTGCTTGTTTAATTGAAGATTGTGTGATATGTGTGAGATATGGATCAGTGTTTTCTATTTCATTTGACTGAATCGTAGTCCAGTGAAGTCTATATTTAAGTCCAGTCCATGCCGAAGTCCAGTCTTGCCCCGTCATGTCCGGTCTCGTCTCTCTGGTTCACCGTGGCGTAGTGTGGTCTAAATATTTCATGGCGGGTACCTTCGAGAGCCTGGATGGAGAGCGGAGAGGCTCCTCCCAGCCCGGCGCCCCCATCCTCAGCCGGCTCTTGTAGACGGCACAGTGCACCACGGTGGCCAGCGTGAGCACCGCCTGCACCAGCAGCAGCAGCATCAGGATCAGCAGCAGGATGTCATAGGATTGCTGGAGCGGCGGACGCGTGCACATGTGGAATGGCACGTGCATGAGCACACACACACACACAAACAAAAACAAACAGACAAAAACAAAAACAAACACAGACACACACCAAAACAAAAACACACACACAGATACACACACACAAGAACAAACATACACACATAACCACATAAACACAGAACACAAACACACATACACAAATGAAACACACACACATACATTACAGGGCAGACACCAGCTTATCGATTTCTCACATCAAGCTGACTTGAGAAATGTATCAGTATCCATTGATAGTATCAGCTCTCACAGCAGTATGGCTAACTGAGCCGGTAGGTTATAGACATTTGATCAGACCATCAAACATATGATACACACACACACATGCACGCGCGCACACACACACACACACACACACACACACACACACACACACACACACACACACACACACACACAC
>JAOPJJ010000141.1:8866884-8877733 GCA_027122795.1 Enchelyopus cimbrius
TCTCTCTCTCTCTCTCTCTCTCTCTCTCTCTCTCTCTCTCTCTCTCTCTCTCTCTCTCCCTCGCTCTCTCTCTCTCTGTCCTGCTCGATGTTCATGAAAAAGAAGTAACGTGTTTTTTCCCCCCCTGTTCAAAGCATGGACCAAACACAAAGTGCTCTTGTGTGAGCGCTGCACTCTCTGCCAGGGGACGACGGCCGGGGAATGACAAAGAGGGGGGCATGAAGGGGCTCACTCAGGGGGGGGGGGCGGCTCACTGGGGCATACCACCCCTGTGACTCTCTCTCTCACCCATGTACCTTCTCTCTCTCTCTCTCTCTCTCTCTCTCTCTAACACACACACACACACATGGAATCCCCTCTTTTTATCACTCTGTCCACCATGAACACCCTCTCTCTCTCTCTCTCTCTCTCTCTCTCTCTCTCTCTCTCTCTCTCTCTCTCTCTCTCATGTTTTCAACCCACATACGGACTCCAAAAAGCCTCAAACTTCAGAACTTCAGACATTCCAGTGTGAGTGCGAGGGAGGAACACAGGGCGTGCGGGATATTTATAAAGTACACACACCAGGGGCCCCCCACCGGGCACACGGACACACACACACACACACACACACACACACACACATACACGCACACACACACACACCGCACACACACAGGGCCCCGTGGGACTGCAGCAGAATACTAAACAAAGACACACATAGCGGACTCTGGGACATAATCAACAGGAACACCCCCCCCCCCCGGCCCCCCACTTGTTGGTGCCCTGCCTGTTGTTACACAAGCGGACCCAGCGCCCATTAAATCTAAATGGCAGCGCTCTCACAAAAGGCCCTGGATTCCACCGCGTTCAAGTTCAGCACGGAAAACCAGGTTTCGCCTTCAACCGAGAGAAATGACGTCACGTTATAATATACATCAGTAGAGTGTGTCTGTGTGTGTGTGTGCGCGCGTGTCTGCGCCTCTACCTATGTACTAGCATGTTCACCGTACATTCTAGTGTGTTCACAGAGCGTCAAGTGTGTGTGTGCGGGGTTGGAGGCAGTGTTCCACACGGCAGCGCATTCCCTGATGCATTGTTGTTGGGCAGTTGGTTACCGTGGTTACCGGCCTACTTGACTACGGCTGACACCCATTCCTCACCTTTAGCTGCCCCGGCTGCCCCAGTCTAACACGCACACACACGCACACACACACACACACACACACACACACACACACACACACACACACACACACACACACATGCACCCAATCACCTATGATTACACAAACACACACAAACCCATACACACACAGAACTACATATTATTGTAAATTGGCATCATGTCAAACTCGGCTTCTCTTTTTTCTTAAAGGTGTATTCCGGTATTTTACACTTTAGGCCTTATTTACAGTTTGTTTGTGATGAAATAGATCGGTTCAGGTGTTCATTTCGCCGAAATGCTGTGTTTGGAGAAGTTTAGCTTTTTTGTAGCTCCACTGTAGAGCTACTGTAGAGGTAATAGACCAAGCGTCATCGGTCTTAAAGCAACATTAAAAGTTTGTTTGCAAAGCTGTGAAACTCACCGACTGGTCACTGGTGTTCAAAAAACAAACTAAGTAAGCTTTCCAGCAGAAGATAGACGACCGTAACTATATTTCAGAATGTAAACAATCTATTTTCCGGTTCCGGCCGGTGGCCTGGCTACAACAAAATGTCTCGCACAGCCTGCTGGAAAGCATACTTTGCTCCGATTTTTTAAATTTGATTTGTTAATCACTAAAAGTCCCTTCATTTCGGCTATCTGTGATTCCTTCCTCTACATCTAGGGCTTCACATTAGGGCTGAACAGGACAATATGGTGACGGTGTCCTTATGTTGCCCATGAAGGGGAGACTGACTTGCCGCACGGTGTTGCTGAAGTACTGATGACACATGGCCAGCTCTCCAACAGCTTGGCACTCAGCCCGGGGCGAGGAGGACTGTAAATGAAAATCAATGCTATCCATCATCAGGACTCATTCAGCCTTTGTCAGTCTAGATAGACTCCCTAACTCTATACATTGTAATAGAAGGAGGCGAAGGATCGCCTGTAGGCCTCTGCACTAATTCATTGATTTATTTTTATGATGACCAACAATCATAGGTTTGGGAGTGTGTTCAGGCACCCGCAGCCAGAAGCGTATTCGTCATTTGGTTCAACGCCCGGACCAGAAGGTAAATACGACCAAAGAAACACGTTTGTGTGTCGCCCATTTGCTCAGAGTTTAGAAGTCGGATTTCCATACCATGATTTAATTGATGCAAACAGTGGAGTGAGCAACAATGTGTTTGATGAAAAAAATACATGAGCATGTGACCACAGATGCTACAACTGCTACCGAACAGAAAACTAATTCTACTTTGTTGTAATTTTGTAGTATGAGAGCCGAAGGAGTCTCGCCTCATACAGCCTTCTTTATATTAATCTTTAAAGACGGAAAACATTAAAAGTCAAACATATACATTTTATGTGATTTAACAATCCCTGACAAAC
Organism: Enchelyopus cimbrius; assembly: GCA_027122795.1. NCBI lineage: Eukaryota > Metazoa > Chordata > Actinopteri > Gadiformes > Gaidropsaridae > Enchelyopus > Enchelyopus cimbrius. Next base: position 8,869,403 of record JAOPJJ010000141.1, read on the forward strand.
ATGGCTAGGCAGCTTATGCTTTCACCACGGAAATGCCAAAGGCGTCGCCTTTAACGATCAAGACTTTCAACCCCTTCCTGACAACTTGAACACACCGTCTCATCGATACACATTGAGACACGTCATGCAGACAACAAAAATATTTTCACAATTTTCCAGTCCTTTTTCCTCTCATGGTGCCCATGCAAGTCTTTAAGTATCTTCAGAAACTAAAACAGAAATACAAAAACAGTCATACCTCTGACATGCAACATTTGAACAGAGAGTATCTTTTAAAAGTTTTGCCTTTGTACAGCTCACTGTTTACCAGTTTATAATGCTAAGACATGAGAAAACCTCTCTAGCTATATATATGTACATTAACTTACATATGAACAGTATTTACACCGTAAAGGAAAATGTTTTGATTACCAAAAGTAATTTGCTTGATTTTCCTTAGTTTGCTTTAGTCACATGATTGGTATATATATATATATATATATATATAGCTTTTTCCTGTTTTGTTAGAAGAAGCATTAGCTTAGATAATGTTACTGCAAGTGAAGTTCAAATACGTTATTGTTCAACGATACTACGGACAGTTTTGTTTGCGTGACATTGTAGTAAACAACGAAAAGCGAAACAATTGCTACTTCTTTTTGGATAGGTGTTGTTGGAAAGACGAGAGGAAAGCATAATATATTTTGGTACATCACAATATGACCTACAATAGTAGAGCCCTACTGCTAAGAAACAACAACAACTGCTCGATTTAAAAAATATATTGGAATGTTTCACTGTCATACCGTTAAACTATCTTTCTTTGACTTTTCACAAGAGGGGAATGTTCATGTGATGTGTTGGCCGTTCATGTTCTGCTCTATAGATAGTCTTGCTATACCAACTGGGTGGTAATGAAGCCTTTTTGTCCTCTTAGGGCGTGTTCACACAGGCAGCTTTTTTTTTCAGGTGCGAGTGGATGTTTGACATTATATTCCTATGTATGACTGTTTTTGAAAAAAAATCCGGGGTGCTTTTAAAAACACCGCTGCCAGACGTTTTTTTTCACTGCTCTGGGTGGTTTTCAAGTTGAGAAAACGTCAACTCGCCAAGAAAAAGCACCCGACGTCAGGCAGTTTTTTGACAGCCGACCAATGAACGAGAACTTACTGTAAACAAAGAGATCACTTTTTTTTTAACTGATAACTAACAAACTGTTTTTTGCGTTCACTGAACAAAGATTACGGAAATAAAAGACCACTTTTCCATGAGAAAAATCATCAGAACCGTTGTTACCAACCCATAGACAGTAAAAGCCAAAACCTTTCTGAGGTTACGAATGGACACTCCGATAGATAGAAAAAAACGCTTTCTGCGCTTTTCTTGAACAAAAAACCGTTTTGTCAGTTGGTAAAAAAACGCTCTGGTCAGGTGTTTTTTAATATAAAAAAGCTGCCTGTGTGAACACGCCCTCAAGGCCAAGTTATGCGTCCGACGCAACGCAACGCAAGGGGGTTTACGGACCCTTTACGTCCTTGCGGACCCCCCTGACCCTCCCCTTACGTTTCTGTGTAGAGTTAGAGTTGCGCTCCGTTCCGCCGCATCCCTAACAAACTTCTCCTGGCAAACCGTAGCGTGTAAAGTAGCATCATTGTAATGACGGCGACCGTTATGTTGTACTGCATAGCAAAAAGTAAAATAGCGAGAGGGGCCGGCGGACAGATGGGTCACTAAATCTGCGCTGAAAGATGAAACTAATTAGCAATTCAATGAGATTCACAGCCACACGCGCGTTGCGGCAGCGGCAGTCTAAAACTCATTCTTTTAGTATTTTTAAACTTCACCCTCTCTCGACAGCGTGTCCATCGCTGGAGGAAAGGAAGTCCTGCCGGAAAAAAGGAATCCCTTCCATTATCTGTCCTGCTTTTTCTACAGGAGGAAAGAGACGGAGTTGGGGTGAGGGGTGGGGGAGGGGGAGGCGGGGCTCAGACGATGGATCCCTTGGAGGAGCTGAGGTGGATGGACTGGATGCGGGCCGCCAGCGTCTTCTCGAGCTCCTGCAGGATGTCCCCCCCGGGGCTGTCCGGGGGCGTGTCGTACAGCAGCTGTTTGAAGGGCTCCAGCTCGATGAGGACCACCATGTTCTTCAGGAAGTAGCCCTCGATGTAGGACGCCAGGTCCGGGGCGTCCAGGAACTAGGGAGGGGGGGAAGTATTTATGTGAGAGTTTGTCCTTCATTTTGACTCATTTTACTCTACTCTACTCTACGTTCATCTCAATTGCAAACATTCTTAACGCCAACGTGACTTGGTAGAGCTCTGAATATCGCTTTCACTCAAGGTACCTCAATGAAAGCTTTTCATTTTTAGCAAAATACATTTCTAAAAAGAAAAAAAAGACATGAAAAGAAAAAAAAGATAATTTCTTTTTAGCAAAGCCCTAACCCTTTAGATGTTTTTAAAAAACATTTTCCTTTTCCTTAAACTGCTCATATTTTTTTGTTGTTTTTAACCTGTTGCACTTTGAGATCTTTGATGAAAAGAGCATTATAAATGAAATGTATGTATTATTATTTTTATTTTTATTATTATTATTATTATTATTATTATTATTATTATTATTATACCACAGGTGGGGTAACACAAAACAGATACACACATGCCCACAGCCTCAAAAGTGACCTGCATAACGGACAGTGAAAGGGCCACGCAGCGCCTACGTGAGCCCAATCGATTACTTCCCCCTGGCCTTCACAGACCGCCTCCCGTCAGCCTGCGCCTCAGAGCGCGGCCGAGGCCCCGGTACCTTGGTGTGGTTGTAGAGCTCCACGCAGGTCTCCGTGTTGATGTTCTTGGAGCAGATGCTCTCACAGTGCCTCTGCAGGGCTTCCAGCTGGAAGAACTTGGCCGCCGACAGCAGCTGTAGCGCAGAACAAACTCTGTCAGGCCAGCCTCAGAAAACACACTTTGACCGTTAGGTAAGAAAAGGAGAGTCCTCCCCCCAAACGCTGCTGAACATCAACGTACGAATGCGAGAGATAACAGGCAACTCTTCAGACTCCCGTTCAAACCGATGACTCATCGTTTTTTTCCCCGCACGGCCCGGCACAGCGTTCCGGTCATAAGACTTAATAACGTTCCCGGTCACCACATGGTAGATCAGCAGTCGAAACAGCGTGCGTCATTATGGTCGTAAGGCAAGTAGGAAATTGCGAGCACGGTCGCAGTGTCAATTCTGTTGGGCATCGTTAAACGCGGCCGGCAAGCATTACAGTAATAATAGTATAGCTTTTACTGTAGAGAGTGGTGTGAGGGGCGAGGCGCTCACCTCCATCACGTCCGTGTTCCGGATGTGGACGGCGTCTGTTCCGCCAAAGTACAGGTACTGCATCACCAGCTGCAAACGACACAGTTCATACGGTCAGTCAGTCAGTACTGCACAGCATGCATTATACATGGCGATCACTGCCTATGCTGTTATTGAAATGTGACATCAAATGTCTCTGGAACATTTCAAAGTATACATAGGGTGAAGCTCTGCATACAGTTCTGTGGAGCTCTGGGTGCATTCAAAGGTTTCCAAACAGTGAGTCAGCTACCTGGAAGATGTGGTACTTGACGTGGCTTATTTCAATGCACGTATTTTCGCCTGACGGCCGGTTTGCAAGGAGGGTCTTGAACCTTGGAAAAAAAAGGGATCAGCGCATCGGTAGGCAAAGAGCGGCCATATATAGATCAGCAGGCAGCGTGGGATCCAAAGGGCTTACATTAAAGTCGTATAATTCAGCAGGTCTTTAATGTTTTAAGCCTGCGTGACATTTTTTATGCATCAATGCCGCATGCAAACACAGAGCGTTTTTCAAAGTGTTTTTTAGGCTCTCGAATATTCTACCCTATGAGTCATGTCAGCAGAGAGTCCCACGTCACTGCCTCTCCGTCATATGAAGACAGGGCCGGAGAGGACTAGCGTGAGAAGGCTGAGTGACACGCACGCTGACGTACGGCAGGACTACAGAGGTCATGGCCCAAACTATCAGGTCCAAAGATGCATAGACACTTTCTCTTCTCTACGCCATTAGAGTGAACACACGTGAAGTGTAGTGACTTTTCTTATCACATTCATATTTCATATTTCTTAAAAATGTGTATTGTATGTATTTGAATACCGTACCTGTTGGAGGCAGTAAAGAGGAGCACTTTGTGTGCGTAGAAGGGTTTCCCCTCCACTAAAAAGGTAACATCCGACATGTCTTTGTTGTTTAGGAACAGCGGGTCTGAAAGACAAACAACGCCGACATGTGGATTATAGTTTCACACACTAGGGGGCACCATTTCCCCGCTATATAGAATTGCCTCGTTTCACCCCAGCTATTGTAGCACTATGTTTCTTTCTTATTCATCCAAACAAACACAATATACTGTAAAGCTGATTTTGTCAACACATTATATCAAGGCAGCATTGGGGACCTTAGTGAATGGTTGCAAACTCTAAAGTTGCACTGATAACAAAGCGAGATCATTCAATGTGTGTTTCTCTCCTCCCTCCTGGCTTGGGTGATGTCCTGAACATTTAATGCGCTCACCAAGACGAGACGACTGTTTCCTCTTGATCTCGGTGAGTTTGGGGATAGGGTAGGGCCCGTAACACTGGGTGAAGATCACAGACAGCTGCTGGCTGATCACCTCGTTCTGTTACAAGCACACACATACAGTACACAGACACACACACACACACACAGACACAAACACACAGGCACACACATGCAAACAGGCGCACACACAAACACACACAGACAATCATGTGCATGTACACAAACAGAATAAATCAAGAAACGCAAAAAAATATTCCTATCGCTGCGGGTAGCGTGGTTGTAAGTAAGCATGAGGTACAACATAATTCAACAAAATGATCGGCCCAGACCACTTCATAGCCCCCCCCCCCCACACACACAGACACACACACACTCAGGCTTGCAGCTGTCATTGCACAACACCCACTACATCTCAAACCATCGCGCATCCACAGAGCGCAGACCAAATATGCAAGCCGCAGTATTCCTTCTGTATTTATCCGAGTACCGCCGGCGTTTGCGTTTGGCGCGGGCCGACACATTGCATCACAGCAGAGCGCCGCTCCCCGTGTGTCCCGGGGTGCCAGAGAGGCCCAATCAAGCGGATGGATGGAGTCGTTTATCAAGCGCAGAGTGAAATAAGAAGCACACACACACACTCACACACACACACACACACACACACACGCACACACACACACACAAAGAGTGCATATTTATGAATGTGCAGGGCTTGAAAGGGAAGTGTACGGCCGCCCTGCGCGGACGGATGGATGACCTCCATCTTGAGGTTCTTGTGTCAGTGCCGTCCCTGGGGCCCCTAGGAGAGATGAGGGCCACTGGCCCCGCCATAGATCAGCCAAGACACAAACAGGGACTGACACCGAATGAAAGGGTTGCGTGAGTTTTTGGGTGGGTGTGTGTGTGGGTGTGCGTGTGATTGAGTGTGTATGTGTGTGCATGTGTATGTAAGTGCATTTTTTTATGTTATTTTGTGTGTGTGTGTGTGTGTGCATGCTGTGCATCCCTATGGGTGCATGTTTGATTGTGTGTGTGTGTGTGCATGCTGTGCATCCCTATGGGTGCGTGTTTGATTGTGTGTGTGTGTGTGTGTGTGTAGTGTGTGTGTGTCTGTGTATGTGTGAGTTCCATGTATGTGTGTGCTTGTGTAGTAGGCCTTTATTCTTGTCACGTGGTCACACGCACATGGTGTGTGAGTGTGAGTGTGTGTGTGTGTGTGTGAGTATGAAACAGCAAAACTCAGCCGAGGGGAGGAAGACGTATGACAGAGAAGGGCGCGGCCGGCAGCCTCATCTCACCTCACCTCATCCCGGCGTCAGCAGGGAGTCTAACGAGGAGCGGAGACGAGCCGCCTCGTCAATCACAACCATTTAGGCTAATTGATGCAGACTACGGGGAGATGGGAAATTGGTGGCTGACGTCTAAAGAGTGGAACAACAGGAACCGGCGGTGGCGACCGCGGGAACGAAGAGTGACCTACTGCGTCACTCTCACGCGAGCGACGAGAACACTGACGAGAACACTCTCCCTCCCAAATGGCCGACAGCGAAGCCAGATTCACGTCGTGAAGCAGCAGGAACGAAGTTCTGCGCAAAAATTGCCACCAGACTTCCAAATCCGAGCATGATCACCGCCCCCACCCACCCCCCCGTACCTTGCTGGCCCTGAGGATCTGGAACATGAGGGGCAGGCCGTGGGTGATCAGCTCCACCGTGTACTCCTCCTCCTCGATGCAGCTGAACTCCTTCAGCAGGCCCTGGATCAGCGGCCGGCGGTGCTGCTGGAAGCAGGTCCGCAGGGACTCCAGCCACGTGTGCAGCGTCCAGGGAACTCCTGGGGGGGGGGGGTCGGAGCGCAGCACGGTGAGCCAATCAGGTGAGGTCTTGTACCTCACCTGATAGCCAATCGTTGAGCACAGGCTCAACATAGCTCATTTGCGTCATGGTGTGACGGGTCAAAAAAAGGATGCCTGATTTTTAATGATGTGTTTAATATGTATTTAGCATCGTTTTTATTTCTTCAGATATTTATTAAATGACAATTAGAGCATCAGTAAACTGCTATTAAAGCAACAGCATGTACGTTTTTTTGCTCTCGGGGTCGCCCATGGTGTCGCTTTAAGCTTTCAGCTAACTGCTGGCTCATGATTATAACTGCATTAACTGATGTCAATGAATAGTTCATTATGTGGCGTTATTGTAACGTGTTGGGTGTGTGGATCGTGAGCCCATCCACATAAAGACACGAGTCACACCAGGGGACTGCACCGAGCACTGACCCAGGCTGCGTATGTCTATGGTGATGTCCACGTGGCCGTGCTCTGAGCTGTGGTACATGGCCTCCTTCAGGGCCTTGAGCTTGGCCTTGCCGGTCCGGATCAGGTCCATCTGGGACGCGGTCTTGGCCTCCAGCTCCGACCCTTCGGCCAGGATCTCTTCCAGGGACAGGACGTCGGCCTTCCCGCCCTTCTCCGTCTGGGAGAGGAGCTTGCGGAACACGTTCCTGGGGAAGCGGGACGCGTTAGCCATTAGAATAGCACCGCACGAGCGCACACACGCACGCACGCACACACACGCACGCACACACACACAGGCTTACAGAGGCAAGTGGGCTGGACGGGTTTCTAATTCAACTGAGATTTGTTATGCTCAGTTGACACCACAGATGAAGAGTGATGCATATGTGTGTGTGTGAGAGTAAGTGTTTTTATGTGTATGTGTTTGTGGGTGTGTTTGTGTGTGTGTGTGCAGTACGGTTATGTGTGGGTGTATGTGTGTTTGTGAGTATGTGTATATATGTGTGTGTGTATGTGTGTGTGTGTGTGTATTTGTGTGTGCGTCTGTATGCAAATGTGTGTTTGTGTGTGAATGTTTTGGTATGCGTGGGTGTGTGAGTGTGTATCGGGATGTGTCTGTGTGTGTGTGTGTGAGTGGTTAGGAGTATGTGTGTGTGCCTGCATGCGTGTCTCACCTGTGCCCGTGCGCCGCTGCCAGACTGTAGGAGTTCATGTCCCCCTGGGGCGCCGAGGAGATGCCGTTGCGATACATGGTGCCCACCATGGGGTCGGCCCCCCGCTCCAGCAGGAGGCTGACCAGCTCAAAGTTCCCTGGGGGGCGGAGGTGGGGGGGGGGGGGACCAGACTTCAGTGCGTCGCGCAAACCTCAATCGTATCCTAGGTAACCCTTTATAATAAGGAATGGCTATAAATGACTTATGAATGACTAATAACTTATTAATAAATGATTTATAACGATAATAAATCATGAAGTCCTTAGTAATTGATAATGAATTCATATTTGATTATATGACCAACATTGTAGTAATAATATAAATGATTAATACATGATTAATAAATGAGGTAATATAATCAAATACGAATTCATGATTAATTACTAATGAATTCATGATTAATGATCAATTATTAATAATGTATTATTCATTTATAGCCATTTCTTATTATACAGTGTTACCCGCATCATTCTCAAACCATGAATGGATCGCTGCATCGTATCCGCTCTGTGTGTCGCGTCGTAATCACCGTCGTATTCACCGTCGTATTCACCGTGGGCGTCGTTCGGCTGGTGCCGCCAGCCAAACGACGCCCACGGTGAATACGACGGTGATTACGACGCGACACAGGCTGGAGAGTGACCGGTTCTCCGGCCGGCTCCGTATCCAACCGAGGACCCCCCCCCCCCTGCTAACCTGCCGCCGCGGCAAGCTGAAGGGGCGTCTCCGTGTAGTTCTCCATCCTGTCCTGT
>JAOPJJ010000141.1:9007893-9031234 GCA_027122795.1 Enchelyopus cimbrius
CTGGACCAGTTGAGAAACACTACTCTAGAGCACAGTATGTACTACAGAATCGGAGTGGTGGAGAATTCTCTTCATTCAGGCAATGGGGTCGATCCCATTGACATTTATTCGCCAGCATCGCCACACTGCCTTTGGACAAGGGTAAGTATAAGCTCAACATTTATATAACGCTAACTGTCCTACCTCCGTCCGTGCAACACATTTTACGCTGGTTTACATACATACATATAAGTTTAGTCAGTCAGCGGACGGGATAAGGGGGTGTGGTTCGTGTCTTCCACCAAGTGAGTTATCTAGTTTGCTAGGCTAACGTTAGCTTCTTGCCTGAGAGCGATCTCATACCAGCGGAGCACTGACAACGCTGATAACTGGTGAGATTGCCAACGTTGTCTACTCATTATTATTGTCTATTTGTATCAATCTGGAGCGAACTTCACATGTTTTTGCTTGGGTTTTCTTACACATACGATTCATGGCTTTATAATTGTATAACTGAAATGCATGTATATTGTATAACCTTCCACGTGTCTGACAATCTGTCAGATTCATATAATGATTGCTTCCAGTGGAAGTACGATCGCACACACCGCGTTTCTGTGTCAGCTCTGGCCTCTTTATTTGACCAGAATACATTGAGAATATAGCATGTGGTAGATGTATTACTTTTCCCGATATACTTTGGGTCTGTGAAATGTCTACAGCTTGACTGTGACCGTTGTTTTAATGAAGAGTGGATGACCAGAGCTGATGTAACTAAGCCCACATTTAAATCAACATTTGGTAAAAGTGATCATGGATGTGATTGCATGACACACATTGCAGTGTCATCAATACTGACATAAGTAATGACATTCTAATGTGTTTGCTTGTTCCTCAGGTTAAACCTGTCCAGCATTGATTGTAACTACTCCATGTGCACAAGAAAGTCTGAAGGACACATGTTCAATGGCTGCCTCTGGCTCCACCTCACCCCCAATTTCTGTGCCTTATGGTTTTCATTATGAAACCAAGTATGTTGTCCTGAATTACCTTGGACTTCTGCCCACCAGATCACATGGCTCGACTGCAGGTCAAGGTAAGGGAACAGAACATTTCTGGAATATTCACAACAACATGATGTACACAAAATGGTTTACATGGTAGTTTGGCTGTTATGTTGAACACAAGGAGCAGTTTTCTGGACATTATATCAAGTGCAATATTATTCCAAATGGTAGTTTGATTTAAAGGGATTGTTCACTAGTGTAACCTGTCTGTTGACCATAGTCATTTGCATAGTCTGAAATGCTATCCTGGTGGGATGAGGACTGACGGGCAGCCAGGCAGCTCTATCCTTTGGATGTGCTGAGTCTGACGTTTAGATTGTCCTGTGTTTCTGGCATGCAGAGAAACACCCCATAGCTGATGAGACACTTTCCCAACTGAATCTTTGACACCATGTGCCACTGTCATGGACGTCGCCATCTTAAAATAGTTTGGACTCAAAACCACAAGTTTGTCATTATGTCATGTTTTTCAAATCAATAATATATAATTATTCTACTTTCAATACAATAATGATATAGAGAGCATTGTTGATGAAAGGTAGTTTTTCTTAATTACATCTTACTTCAAGCTGGACTGCTGAAGGCATGCTATACTGTGACTTTATATTTGTCATTGGTCACAGGATATGACTATCCCATATGCAACCTCCTGGGGCGATATGAACAATGGATACAAATAGGGGGTATTGACAATTTTGGGGAAAAAACAGGGAGTGCATCCCAATTCTCTCTCTCTCTCTCTCTCTCTCTCTCTCTCTCTCTCTTGCGTGCATGCCAGGAATGGGTGGAGGGATGAGTGGCTGATCCTGTGTTTTATGCTTGACCAGGTCGGAAGTCTGACAGCCTGTCATATATCATTACCGGAGGATTACTCCCACGGCGACAGTGATGCGTAAGAGAGTTGCTGGCGGGCGGGCTAACTAGCAGCCCGGACTAAATGCTGAAACAGCACCCTGCTTTTGGGAAGGAGAAAAAAATGCACATCCCGGTGGTGTGTTTGTACGGGTTTCTGTCGACCCATGTGTGAGGGGGTGTGAAAAGGTTTACTAATGTCCATCGAAATGGCTCGACAACCCCTTCGACCAATAGACGGCCGGACTGCTGTAGGTTGGAGGAGGTGCAGCGTCGAGAGCGAAGCTGTCTCTGCATGAGCGCTTTTTGAGAAAGCTGGCAGCACATTCATTCCTAGTGTTTCAGCCTCTTCCAAACAGGATTGTCTTGAATTGAAACGGGCACGGCATGAGAGTTCATGGATGGGGCGGGGGGGACGGATGATGCAAAGTTTAACAATGTTAGTCATCCTCTGCCTGGTGAGTAGACTCCATGGGAGAGCTGGACCGAAAAAACTATGGGCTGACCTGCCCAGACGTGTTTTTATTTTGTTTTTGTTCAAAACAGAAATGTTGTCATTTTAAAACGGTAACTAAAATAAGACTACCTAGGAGAAGCAGGTGTGAAAACCTCTGTACCTGCCTACCTGCTCGGGAATTGAACTGCGTTCTATTTGGAATGCCAAAGGACCTTTTCTGAGGCCCCTTGGATTCCACTGGATGCAACAGTTAAACACACACACTATGTGTGTGTGTTTGTTTTGATATTTCAATATTGTCTCCTGTAAATGCAGCTGGACAGAACAAGTGTGTTCAAAGTGTGTGTGTGTGTCACCTTCATCTCAGGCAATGCCCAGATGTCTGGGGAGGAGCAGAGTGAGAGAGACAGGATCCGAGCGATGAAGGCCCAGATAGAGGATGAGCTGAGACAACTGGAGGACGATATTGCGGCCTGTAAGAGAGAGAACACGCAGGATCAATACGGATTGTTCCTTTTTTACTGCATAGCTTCTCTGTCAACATTAGGCGTGTATGTATAGACCGGTCTGACCTCGGCGTGTCTCCTCTCCACCCCTTCTCAGCCTTCTCCAGCACCGGCTTCGACCGCCACTCCTCGCCGGTTTTCAGTCCACGCAACCCGGACGGCTCCATAGAGGACTGCCTGGCGGCCCTGGGGGACCGCGTGGCAAAGGACCTGGGCCCAAACCTGGCCACTGCCGTACACACACTCCTCAGCAGGTGGGCCCTACTGTGCCAAGGAGTGGGAAGTGTGGAAGTTTTACATTTGTCTTTTTTAGATTGTACAGATAAAACGGCCTGTTTAAATGGCTTCCAGATCACTAAATGTTTCTCTGCCTGGTGTGTGTTTTGTTTTTTTTAGCACCCTGGACTACCAGAGCTTCAGAGAAACGACGCTTGCTGTTTCTATACACACGCAGGGCGGCTGGGATGAGGTAGTGTATCTCTATGTAGCCACTGTCATGTTTATTCATGTCATCCTTTGTACAGGAGCGACGCTCAATGCTGCAAACACAACACAATTATAGAAAAAACGTTGCATAAGAGGGAAATCTAATTCCAATATTGCAAGTAATGTATTGAAGCAAAGCCTCTCTGGTAATTTACAGGTAGTTTGCGGGTAAAAAGATAACCAATGAACGATAATCCATTCATTAATTTGAACAATAACGGTGAAATGTTTTGCTTACAAAAATGAATATGCCTAGTTTTCGAGATCTGTTGGTAAAGTTCAGGGTTTATTCAAAGATGGAATGAGCATTATCTCCAATTACTCACAGACGCTAACTCGGTTGTCAATTGCGTGGCAATGTGGTGCAGTCGCACCCCAACGGAATGGTACCGTTTTGCTATGGTTTCAAGCCAGTACATGTATGAATAGCCTAAATAGATTTAGGCTACGGAGCTTGCCTCTGGGTTTTTTGAAACGCCCTTGTCTTACGGAAAATGTGGTTTCTATTTTAGAAAAATACAGCCTACATGCGCATAATCAGGCTCTCTCCTTTATCCTTTATCCTTTCAGGTGCTGGTGCCCCTGGTGTTGCTCCAAGCCCTGCAGAGCGAGGGCACCATTCTGGCCTCTCTGCTAGCCATGGGGGTGCGCTACCTGGAGGAGGCTGAGGCCGACTACATCATTCAGCAAGGGGGATGGGTGAGTGCCCTTGCGCCACACTGGAAAAGGGTCTCTTACAGGGGAATGGGGTACCGCTTTAAATAGACGGGTGTACTCCATGATTATTAAGGTGGTTTACTCTTTCACTAGAGGACAGTTTTACTGTATTTTTTCATTATATTGTTCTTTCTCAAATTATATTTCAGTTTGAGTTTTGAGAACACACATTTTTTCAAACCTTGTATTTCAAGTTGATATTAACTATTATTTATACTGCCCCCCCCCCCCCAAGATAAGAAAAGGCAATACAATACATGCAACACAATACCATTCCCCTATCTTAGTCTACTCTGCACAGAGTGATCGTGAGGTTGCTAGGCAATGCAGTTTCACCTGCACTTGCGTGCACGTTAATGATTGTGTCCGGTGTCTGCAATGAAATTCCAGACATTCATTTTAGGATGTGTGGAATTTCATGTTCTTAAGGCATGTGTATCCATGAATTTATTGGAAATACACTTATGAATTATATTTATTCTACCAAGGGATTAGCCAAGTGTTAATACAAGACATGGTATTATAGTGGAAAGTAATTTGCCAAGTCATTTCTTTGTCCTTAAAGTCAGGTTACTTAATGACAGAGTCAATGAGGCATGTTGGTACCTGGTGATTTGGCACACAATAGCAGCTAACTCGGCCTTCATTGTGGTTGTTTGTTTGATTGCTTTTAAAGGTTAACCAGCAGGTTTGAGGTTATAATATTTAATATTTTTTGCTGTTAGTGCAGGTTGGTTTGTTTTAATATGGAAAAGGAACAAGGTATATCGGGTGTGTAAGATGTCAATGAATGCCCTTCCTTTGACGATGAATTGACATTATCATTACGTTTGATGTTTGTAGCTCACAAATATTTAAATGGAAGAAAAATGTCTACAGAATTAGTTTAAGGTAAAAATCAAAATTGCATGAGAGCAAAATTGCATGAGACCAAAATTGCATGAGACCAAATACGGACAGGATTGAAGTTATTCTAAATGACCAGTAGAGGGCGTCAGAAAACTAGATTCATGCATATTCTGATAAATGATCACAAATGGTATTCCGTACACAATCTGTACTTTTTTTCATGAATAACGAAAACAGCATTATAGCAGGTTGGATGTTTCTGTTTCAAAGTTGCAATTGGTATCGCACTATTACCATTTGAAGTATTGATGATGAAATGAGAACAAATATATTCCCACAACAAGTCTTTAAATCGAGTCTTGTTTTGATGTTGTGACCTCTGTAACTCAGATGTGTCCAATCTTTGTCACCAAATTGAGGCCATTCACTTCTTTTACTAAAGATTAACAGCAACTTGTGCAATACCCTAAATGCGGTTCTTTGTTCCAACTTTGGACTATGTTTGAGTGGAGTAAGGTTTATTTGTACAGTGCTTTCTCATATTTACATTCTCAAAGAGCCTTTAGGGACACGCACACAATTTAAATTCAACATCGTCATGTTTAACAAACAACATAAATACTTCTTTCAGCTCCCTACTCGTGGGTTGCCTCTGTCTCAAACAAACACGCACACAGAAATAATACAGGAAAAGCCGGCTCACATGTTGACAGTTGAGCCAGGTTAGAAGAAATTGTGTTCCTCCCTTTATTATTTCACAAATTAAGCTATGTTGATTAACTACAATACTTGTCTTTGCCACACATGTGGGATTTGATGTGACTACATCTCCCATCATAAACCGGATCATACCTCCCCTTTTCATTTATTGGTGCTCTGATTGATGTTCCTGTGTGTCACATCAGGCATTGAATCCCTGTGAATGAGGTCATCACATGACCGGATGCGCCGGGCCACGGTACCGGCCACCATTATGGCCGCAAATCTCTCTCGATCCCACCCATTGCCTCATACGGTGTCCATCGTGAATCATTTCACAGATCATGGCCCCACTCTCACGTGTTATGTCACAGTGGGCTGGGGTGGGAGAGAGAGTGAGAGAGAGAGTGAGAGAGAGAGAGTGAGCGAAAGGGAAGGAGGGAAAGGGAGAGAGAAATGGAGCGAGCCCTGATTGGGAGGGGGTGAGGGAGAAAGGGGGTGGAACAGGGTGAGTCGGAGAGGGCTTCTGTGCAGCCGAGAGTAAGCTCCACTGGTCTGACAGCTGCCTGCGTGTAGACTTCGGCTCCAAGCGGCTCCTCTTCCGTTTGCTTTATCTACTCTCGTTTGACTTGTCTTTACTTTGGGAGCCCCACCTCCTCTGTCGCTCTTCAGAAAGGAGATCCCACCGAGCACGAAATAATTCAGGTAGGGTTCTTGTGTTTCTGGCTTTGGCTCTGATGTGATGAGGTGATGAATGCTGCAGGGATGCATGCATGTGTGCGCACGCGGGTCAGAAACAATGCGCTGACACAACCTTTTGTTCCTCAGCCTAGTTTACAGTCATTTAAAACATGTGCATATTGTGTGTTGTGTTTTGTATATGTTGTGTTACTTTTACTTATTTTCTTATTCATATTGACCTCTGTTAGGCCTTCATGTTCTTACCGCACAGTTTATATGTATACTGTATATGTGTAAATATATAGCCTACACTACCTCCATTGTCTGTAATGCATAAAGCTGAAAGACTACTTACGATGTCTATTACTGAAGAAACAAATGTCACATAGTTCTGCATATATTTGCAAATATCTAACATGCTGTTTTGTTAAGGAAGTTTAGTCTCCCTATTGACTTTCAATAACAGCAGATTTGAGAATTTGAGAACACGGTGTCCTTCCCTAATGGACATGCGCATGGCCGCACATACATACACACACACGTCAGTGTTGCCATTGGTAGTGCCAATGTTAATCACATCAGTGCATTAGTATTATGACCTCAATGTGGTTTTCACTTCGTTTGGCCGTAACAAAGAGATCATAAAATGAGCACAGATGGGGAGGGTCACAGAAAGGGAGGTGTGTGTGTGGGTGTGTGTGTGTAATGAGAGGTGATTAGGGGGATTAGATGAGCAAGCAAAAATCATGGATTTGATGCAAAATCAGTGTATTGATTTTAAATTGCAGTGTACTGATCTTACTGAAGATGGTTTGTGTAAGTGGTTCCAGACCTGTTGTTCTGAAGGTGGTTACCAGAGACACTAACTCAGTCCAGGTTGATTACGGCTCTAGTCAGATTTGATGACAGGAGATTTTAGTGTCCAGGAAGTGATAAAGAGGCAGTTCACAGCCCAACCCAACCCCGTCCATAGAGGTCACCAGCGTAACGCATGTCAGCGTTTCTCTTCCGGATTTGGTAGTCAAAGCATCAGGTCAGTGCCTAAGTCAATGCAATAAAAAAATACAACTCCCTTTAAAAACCTGGGATACTAAAATGACGTTGGGAAACCAGCAACCACTCTGTTGTTTCCAAGAAGAGGGAAAGGTGCTGCAGTCATATTAACCGTGTGGTTTTTTTTGTCTTGGCGGTGCTGCGCTGGCTGGAGTGTGTCAGGACCTGTCAGGTTGCATCCTTGTAGGCCAGAGACCACACGCCCAGTTTATGTAAGCCAGCTGCGGGGTGAGACCCGCCGCTATGGTGCACCGGGTCCAACAGAGGGCAATACCAATACGGTGATTTACTTGACGCTGAAGAATTCCATAAAAATCCCTCGTCATCCTCTAAAATACAGCAAGGGCAGGCCGGCCTACTCGTGGTGTGCACATGTCCGCCGCGGAAAGAGGCTGCTGGGTCGACTTTGAAGGTCAAACAGGGCCCGCCTTCAGGTTTTATTGAAAACATCGACTGCTGCGGCTTTCAATTCATGGCTGGCCTTGGTTATCGACTCAAGCTGGCTCCCATCGTATATTTCTGATCCTAGGAAGAAAGTTTGTGCTGGTTGTAAAAACATGAAATCCCTGCCATTTTATACCCTGATCCATTCTTTTTTTTAGATTCCTGTTAAATTTAGTCTGCAGGAAAAGGGGAATGCAAATGTCCCTCGTTGCCACCGGTATGATTTGTTGGGTGTGAGGAATAATTTCTATTGGTTCCTCAGTGTCGATATGTTATTCATGTCGATGGACATGCTTCCTATTCATTGTTGTTCATTGTGTCCGCCATCTTGTGAGAGGGCTAGATTTTTGTTTGTTTGTAATATTTTCCCCAATGTTACAAGGCCTTTTCCGTTTGTGAACAGTTTGTCACAGCCAGTATGAATAGCATTCGTTGAATTAGGAGTTAACAGCTGAAGCAGGTGTTTTTTGCCTGGGGACGTAAAGACATTTGAAGTGATCTGCTGGCTTTTCACAGCTTCTTCACAGAGGCAGGCTAGCTTGACGTTGCCAAACGCATGCTCATGTTTGCTTTTCCCTTGGCGAGCAAAATGGATTTGATGGCACTAAATCAGAGTGCGTGCAATGACTTTAGTGCGCAGTGCCGTAGAGGTCACTGAGCGGTGTAGCTGGTGGCACTGGAGAGCTTCCAAGTCCAACACACCCTTTCTGCTCAGGGTTTGCCGGGGGCAGTTCAACCAGGATGACCCTCTTCAGAGAAACCGCCATGACAGAATGTTTATATAGTTCTTATCTATTCAAATCACCCATTTCAAAATGAATAGATAGAGTAAATAACATGTAGAGTAATGCTATTTTGCTGCTGTTTCACTGTTTTTGAATCCAAATCTGTCTCCGGGCCTTCTTGTTTTTCATGTAGGTTGGTGTGTTGTTTATGTTTCTGGGTGCGAGGTTCCCTTTAACTGTAGTCTGCAGTTTGCCTCCCAGTGGAAGGAGGAGTCTTAGAATGAAAGTATTTGTCTTAGGGCAAGGGCGTAGAACCCAACCTGACAACAGCACAAAACATAGGCAAAACACTCAAGGCTCAAAGGAATTTTGTTTAGGCAAGCTGAGGGTAGATGGTCTTTCCAGGTACATCCTTTTTAAATCATATTGTTAATTGTTATTCACTTAAAAGGTATTTGGGCAAATTTAAGACAAGTTTTGTTTATCTTGGCGCGTTCATACTAGGTTTATTTATGATTCCACATCTAATCCGGGTTTGTAGAAATGGTGTATTGCCATTTTTGAATGACTGCACCCACACCAAAACCATGCCACTCTCCGAATCTCCAGATACTTGAAGATGTTCCAAATATATACTCCACAGAGATGGGGTCGTAGCAAGTAGAACATGTGTATCACAGCTTCCCATATTGCAGTGTGACTGCTCTGGATTCTGAGTCTCTCCCATTTCTTCAACAACCTCAAGTCTCTGTTCTCGGCTCCCTTCTTTCTTTACATTATCCAACTTTTTCTAATGAATCAATGGACCATTTAAAAAATTATAGATTTAGTAGGACAGAAATCCCTTACTCACTGTTGCAGCAGTGCGGTTAAGCAGGTGGAAGGGTTCTTTGAAATGATTTATTTTATAGAGTACAAAAACTGTGCTCTTGCTGATGCAAATCAGCTTACCTCTCAACGGCTGGGTACATGTGGCCTGAGATTAAGCCACCCTGATGTCTCTCCCTTTCTGGTGCGTGGCCTGGATAATCTTCTATAAGCATGTCCTTGATTCTAATATTCTG
The DNA here is from genome assembly GCA_027122795.1 of Enchelyopus cimbrius. Lineage (NCBI taxonomy): Eukaryota > Metazoa > Chordata > Actinopteri > Gadiformes > Gaidropsaridae > Enchelyopus > Enchelyopus cimbrius. Next base: position 9,017,473 of record JAOPJJ010000141.1, read on the forward strand.
TGGTTGATGACCAAAAAAAGTGTAACAAAACAAATAATGCGAGTTAAGAAACGTTAACTGCACTTCCGATTTACATTTGGTCATTTAGCAACTGCTTTGATTCTATGCGACTTTGGACTGAGGCTTGGGAACACTAGTGGGATGGGGGCATGGGATTGGAATCTGTGTCGATACAGTGGATGGACAACATTACTTTTGAACAGGCCTGTATTTAACCTTGACTCTGGCACACTCTGTATAGCAGGCGTTATGATATAAGGTTATTATATAATGGGGGATCTCGTCGCAGTTGGTTTGGTCTCCTATCGTTCCCGACCACTGGGTGGAGTTGGATGCAGATTCAGATGCTCTGAGTATATTTAGCTTTGAACACTGTAGCCTGTACATTACTTTGGATTTTTGAAATGTTGTTTTGAAACATTTTTCTTTATCATGAATAGGTATTTAGGGTTTGTTCAGACACCACAGAATGTTTAGTCTTAAAGCTTCCTGAACTTGATATGACATAATTAAATCTAATATCTATATTGTTGCACTTAAAGCAGTTGCTTTATGTGCAACGTCCAATAATCTTTTTGGGTTCTATCTGCATTGCTGAATGCACTTCACTGTAAGTCCTTTTAGTTTGCTCTATGTAGTGTAAACACAAATGTTTGCCTGATTCCCTTCTGGCCCCCTCTCTGCTCAGGCCACCGTATTTACCCTGGCGGAAGAGGAGGAGCCAGGCGTGGTCATCGCCGGGGACAGCAACGACATCTACATCCTGTCGGGGGAGCAGCACTCGGACCAGCTCAGTACGCCGCCGTCTCTGTTCTGTGCCGAAGATAACGGCAGCGGTCCCGGCTCCTGGCAGACGGAGAGCTTACCCGCATCCCTGGCCGGCCACGAGTCCTGGGCCCACATCGCCATGACGGACCCCGACGACTCCAAGAGCCTGGACAGCAATGACGGGGCGGCCCTGGCCGAGGAGCGCAGCGACAACAACTCTTCCAACTCGGACATCGTGCACGTGGAGCGGGAGGAGGCGGAGCTCCTGGAGGAGGCGGTGGAGGGAGGGGGAGCGACCGCCGAGGAGCCTGGGCTGCAGGAGAGCATGATGAGCGTCCTGGGGACGGAGAGCGATCTGGCCGAGCTGAGAGCCGAGTTCAGCAGCCGGAGCCCTCCTCCGCCGGAGTCGACTGAGACGGAGTCGGCGGGCGCCGCTGCGGCTGAGTCCCCGCCGTCGCTGGAGGAGCCGGTGATGCTCGAGGCGCCGGAGATCTCGTTGACGCTGCCAGCCCCGGCCTCCTCAGAACCAGAGCCAGAGCTCCAAGCCCAAGACGCTGCTGAAACTGCCGCTCACCATCTCGAGTCCCAATCTGCACCTTTGGCTGTTATTGCAATAGAACCAGACCCTGAGCCAGAGGTGCTGCATCCTGCTGACCCAGCTATTGGGGAAATTACACCCCAATCCCCAACACTGGAGACCTCCACCCCTGCTTCCACAGAGCCCTTGCCCGCCCCAGAGCCAACTCCAGAAGCAGAGCCAGCCGGAGTCCCCCTGGAGGTGGAGGAGCCGTCCGGGGTGAGGATTGTGGCAGACCCTGAGGATGCCGCCCTCCTAGATGTACCTTTATCCCCACAGGTAACTGAGGCCCGGTCCATAGAGCATGTGGAGCGGTCAGAGCCCATGCCCGACTCTGAGTTCCCACTGCTTATGTTCGGCGGTGCAATGGTGGCTCTAGCTGCGGTGGCAGCGTACGGTGCCCTGGCCTACAGGAGGAAGTAAAACCGAGCAGCAGATTCTTTATCTCTCCACCCTCAGGGAAGGACCAGTTTAAGGCAGAAGCAATGGTCGAGGACGTTGAGCTAGAAATAAGGTTTGCTGCGTGTCTTCCGACAAAAGTTGATTTGGTTGTCATAAGATCAGGTTGTTTTAGTTTTGGGTTTTTTTTTGTCTGCAATAGTTTTGAATGTTTCAAATCTGTGACCGGCCTCTCCCCTACAAGGTACCGAGACCATTCTTCCTGATGAAACCCAGGGTCTCTCTCAGTCCTTCACAATATTCTACCATGTACACATTGATAGGGGATAAGATGTACTTCCTACCCTTGTTTTTGTTGTTTTCCTATTCCTATTCAATAATTGTACACTTGTCTGGCCTATGTTGTCTCACCCTGTTGTGTATGTCTACATTGATTAGATCAAGGACTGGAAGTTTGATTTATGTTTTTAAACTTTTTTCTGTTTGGATTTCCTGGAGGGATTGCATATGGTGCCATTTGATTTTATGAAGCCCCACGGTATTCTGACTTTCCTCCACCTTCTGCTGTTCAACATGGGTACACAACTTGGCTTTCTTGAAGTCATGCAACCTAGATCTTTCTGCCAATCTTTATTCTTCTGAAATACATTAAAATAATTTGCTCACAGATTTAGATTTTACTCTTATTTGGTGAAGCTGGCCAACATATACAGTAGATTGCGTTGCAAAAAGTAATAACAAAATAATGAATTCTGGTGATCCTGGTGAATTTAGACCTAAAATGTCGTGAATGTTTTTGTTTCAATTGTTTCAACCACTGCCATGCCAGGAAAAAACATGACCAGGTTCTTGGTCAGGTAAAGCACAAGTGTGTCAAGAAATATATATTTTCTCACCATCAACACTGCCTATCTTTTATTTTAAAGATGCCCCTTTATCTTTGTGCCAGTGATGACCCATTTCCTACTACTGCAGTAAACCTGTAACATGCCTAGCCCCTGTCATGCCTCTTGTCTGACCATAGAATGGTGTTGACCTATAAGCAAATAAATTCTGGTTCTCCATCAGTGTAAGTACAAATAAGTGTCATTCACACGTACACACCTGGCGTTAAGTACCAAACTGGACTTTTATTCAACATTTACACTGCACCATTGCTAATGAGACCTGAAAACCATGCTGTCTCGAGTTTTAACTTGTTTGACACACTAAAACCAGATTGCCCCACCTATACATAGCTCTTTATTGGGTAATTTTATACAAATGAGTTAAGTTACATAACCGTATTTCTCAGTATCTTGAGACAAAGCGTCGTCAACCGAATAATCCTGAAGGGGGCAGTGTTGTACAGAAGAACGTTCAGGAAATAAAGGAATACAAGTCGAAAGTTTTTTTTGTCTGTTCACAGAATAATGCTTTTAATTGCACAATAGACTGTTTTGGGGGGACATATTGAGCATCAGTATAAACAAGAGGTACATTGTCCCAAATGTAAACAATACTAGTTCCAACAACAGTAAAAATACAGTACAGAACATACAAAAATATATCATGTAAGTCGTAAACATTCAGTCGTAAACATTCTGAATTCACTGCTAGTGATCCCCGATAGTTGACGGAAAGAAAAAAAAACATTCACAGACGCACTGTGAATACCTAATTGACCAAAAACCATTGGTCTAAAGTTCTACCTAAGGTACCGCATAGTGGTATAAAAGAGGTTTCTCAGAAGTCGTGGAGTCCTCTCACACACACCCTTCACCAAGGTGAGCGCCAGAGCCATCATGACCCTTTCCTGGGGTAAGTCCGATGCCTGGCTTTGCTTCACTATCCAGTCCACTTCCAGGGTAAGATGCGTCTCCCACATCTGGTGGGTAAAGGAAAACCAGACAGGTTAAGGAGGCCCCACTCTTGACAATAACAATGGGAACAAATAAAACAATGACAACATGGTGAATGCAAGTTTCAGAGTGGTACCATCAAATTAATGTATTGGTATATTATGAATATAGATACACTTTTGAGTACCAGCCACCTAACCGTGTATTTTGAACTCACCTCTACTGCAGAGTTACACAGTTTATTGGCAAGACGGTCTGTAGCCCTTGTCAGAACATGGTGCTGAAACTGGTCTGCGATCTCCCTCAGTTCGGAAGTCACTGCCCCCAGGCCTTCTGCATTGATCTGATTCCCTGGAGATAAAACAATATGTGGTTTAATGGTCAGCACTCTGAGATTACACTTTCCCCACAACACATATTTTCCACACAAATACATGTTAAGTTGTGTTTGTTTAGATACAAGATGGAAAGTAAAGTAGTAAAGTTAAGTATACGTGAAACGCACCAGGTCCCTGTAGGTCCCCCTGAGGGTGATCGTTAGCCAGTAGATCTCTGAAATTGCTGTGAAGGCCTCCATCCGTCTCAATTTGTCCACAATCAGGGACGTAGGGTGATGTATATTTGTTGTCATTGATCACGTCGCTGCAAAGTAAATCAAGCTCCTGCTGAAGTTCAAAGTTTTGAATGGGAGTCTGTTGGAGAAAGGACATAAAGACCAAGGCATCGTGTACTCGAGAAACATCCCCAGGAAAGTCCATCGCACAACGCTGACGCCAACTCGGCCGGAGATGTCCCCAGACTCTGAAACACACAAGCAACAGTTCTACTTTGAACGAGGTTTGAGCTCACCGCGTTATCGCGATGTTTCCATTGGATACAGATACAACCGGGTACAAAAAGTAGCTAACGACGCATCTATCAATGATAACTTCGCAGTTACTATGTTGCTTGTAAAAGTCCTGCATTTACGTTAAAATAAAACGTTCATAGTAAACAATGTAAAGAAAAACTAGGAAGAGTTGAACACCCTGAACGTATCTTACCCTATTTACAAAACGATCAACCGTGGCTGTATAGTCGTAAACAAACGAAGGAACGCTTCTTCTTCTTCTTCTTCTTCTTCAGTGGGTTTTTATGGCTGCTGGCATCCAAATTGTTGCATTGCTGCTACCTTCAGGTTAAACGAAGGATCGCTGGCCACTCTATCCGGGGCACAACGTATCCACCACCCACTGATCTGGAGTGAAGAAAATAAAATGATTCATACATTGGGGTTCAGTTGTTTATGAAAGCCTTTTTATCTAATAACTATGACTTAAAATCGGGATTTTTTCTTTCAAGGGCGGAAAAGGGCTTCCATAGTTTTTCGACCACTTACAATACAGAAAATACAGTTTAAATTACATAATATGAAGATATTCAATGACATGTGCAACTAGCAGTAGCAATTACTTAAATACAAATTCCTGAACATATTTTATTCATTCGTTCATATTCTACCTCTTGGACTATACTAGGGTCAGGGTAGGGTCATCTATTCTTAACTAACATGCAAATACTCAACTAGGCCTCTCACATATTAGACATTACACCTAGCAGGAAGGCTTATATTGACATTGCTGACCAGATCGTCATCAGTTCATTTCAACGTCAGATGTCTTGTCATTCAGAATCTGATTATTTTATTTGGGACATAACAGTATAACATAAAACAAAAGCTTGTTTCAACGTAGCACTTCCAATCAACAGAAGTAAATGACCTGCTGGTCTAAATCCACATTTGTCTTTAATGCTTAGTGACCTTGATTTCGATGATTATAACGTAATAATGTACACTAACACACACACATTATGATCCTATGATGAAGGACATTGTTGTGGCAAAGTCTACATTTGACCTAATAAGTATGTAGTTTTGGGTAACAATGTACTACGATGCTACGTGCAGCTTTACAAGTACCTCCTCTGTACTACAGAGACCATTCCTTTTAGAGATTTAGATTTGTTTTAGTAAAGGCCATGTTTTACTCTTCTAAGGATAAATTCTATTCTATGTCTTAACCTATTCACATTATTGATAACATGCAATTATTCAAGCCTTCTTCCAATGAATACTTTGAAACAATGACTTAGAATACTCCTTGACTTAGTATTATACATTGACATATATAAATGTTGCATACAAAAACACACGTCATTTTTTATAAAATGCTTTAAAAGATTTATTTACACAGTAAAACTAAAATATCAGATAGGCTTTCGACCGCAATATACCCCTGTAGTATAAATATAGCCGCCAATAGGCCATACTTGACCGGATTTGTGATCAGAAGAATAGACGCATTCCCATTAAGTCTGTGATCAGTGGGCAAGGGCCTTCCTCTAGATCATGTGAGAAAAGATTACCACAAACACATACATGAAAAAGTATGGTGAAGGCTTTGTTATATCGCCATCAGGAGTGGGTTTCACATTAGGTCCCAAAAATATAGCATCCATTTCTGCTGAGTGGTAAGGTCAAGTCTTGACCTCAGAAATTGCCCACACGGGGGAGCTGTTCGTCAAATCGGTCCACATATTCCTAACACTATGGTGTGTTAGAATGCGGACCCCGGACACCCAAAGCTCATTGATCGGCCTGTGTTTCTACCAATCAGCCTTCTCCCCGCTTTGAGTAGAGACCCCGTCTTCGTAAATCCTGGCAGGCCTGGGCCAAGCGTCGGCTGTGGGACAAGAGCTGCCAAACGGGCCTCCTGGAGTTCCCTGCAGAAGAGCAAATGGATTTGATGGGTTGATCCCATCACAAAATATGGCAAGAGCAGGCTAAAACAATGCAATATATGGATACCACCCTTTCTGTACAAAAGGTGCATTTAATTAATTGGATTTATAAAATGATTCACTGATGAACAGTCAACTTAAACAATGCCAACACCTTTAAATCTGTATATGGCCAGTACCAACTGCACTTGTTAATCCAAATTGCAAATTCGAAAAGAAGTCAAATTCTACAGATTTCATTTGCCTGATTGTAGGATATAGCTGTATTTCCACCATATCATCCATTCCTACTTTTCAAGCATGGCTGTCCTGAACTTCTCCACATTGAGCTCCTTACGTAGCTCTGTGGCCACTCTACCGGTCCGCTCCTTTTTCAGAACGACATGCTTGCACAGTGCTCGGGCAGATGGGCGTTTGGCTGGGTCAGGGTCCAACAACAACTGACAAACAAACAAACAAGACAAGGACAAGACATCATTACGAACACCATTTTTCCATATCCCCATTGTGGCACATTGGTTTTGTCAATAAAATATTTTTTAATAACCACTGGCAGCGAGGAAACTGGACCAGCTCAAATATGATCTTGGACCAGCCCCACTAGGTAGTACCTGAAGCAGGCTTTTGAAGGGAGGAGAGAGCTCGAGTGGCAGGCTTGGTAACTGACCCTTTCTAAGGCTGTGCCATTCATCTCCATTTTGGGGCAGTGGTGGAGCGCCGGAAGCCAGCAGCACAGTAAGACCCAGGGCAAAGATATCTGCCTTAGTGAGATTGCTATAATCCTAGAGAACCAACACCATGAAAAATTTAGTTCTTACAAAAATAAAATTTCTTTATGGAGAGTTTAATTGAGCATAATTTGGTGTACCAACGTTCAAACCGAAAATAGAAGTTTACCTCCCGTAGAATCTCACTGGCGAGAAAGCGACTGTCTCCCTCCTCAACTTCTGGACTGGTTATCGAGGTCACGTGACCCAAGTCCCCTACATAAAACGGTCATGGAGTGGTGAACCACAGGTCACTGAGATACAATAATAAGGGTGGTTAGAGTAATTGAAGAGTAATAATGTATACCAATTTTATAAATGACTCCTGCTGAAGAGCTATCGTCCTCTTCATCAGTGTCCCCTTCATACTCTGCACTTTTGCTCTCCTGCTGGCATATGAATATATTGCCTAGAAGAAAAAAAACATTTACACAAGTTTTCAACTAGAGTTATATCAATATGCATCTCTATATGACCGTAAATCCAGGCGCATTGAAGTAATAATAGAATGTAAAAGCCAACATTACCACTGACTTGCAATTATTAGCATTATGTGAATCGTTTCACTTTGACATGTGGAAGGCAAAAGAAAAATCTACATTCTGGTAATTGATGGAAGTGCAAACCGAAGAAAATGCAATTCAAAACATAATTACTTGGCTTGATGTCCAGGTGGGCGAGGCCTGAGCCGTGGATGTATTTAAGACCCAAGGACACCTGCAGGAGAAGGTCCTTTAGCTCCCCCTCAGAAAACAGCTCACCCTGGGCCTCCTTCTTCACAATGGCATCATAGAGACTTCCACCTTGTTCAAATATTAAAATCAAATCAATCAATGCAAAGGGCTAAATGAGACACAAACACTTCTACTTTGATTCAGCCAAATAAAATGCCGGCTCACCTTCACAATACTCATTCTGAATAATCATGTGATCATCCTCAGCCCATGCCGAATAATAGCGAACTACGTGAGGATGATGGCCGAGAACAGCGTGCGCATACACTTCCTTCAGTGCCAGTTGTCTGAGGAAGTTGGGAAGGCAGAAGGCAGATGATCATGCAATCAAAAATAATACAAAAGCACAGGTGCCCCAGATGAAAAATCAACTTGAGGGCAATAAGGTCAAGTCAAAAAGGGCATGTTAACATTAAGACTCACTCGTTTGCTGACCCCGCTAGCGGTCTGCGGAGGCGTTTGATGGCGTAAAAGCAGCCGTCGAGCCTTTTAACACACTTGAAGACGGCACCAAACTCCCCTACTCCTATGTGTTCCAGCTCCAGGAACTCGCTCTCGTAGCGCGACAGCATGAAGGCCTGGACAGCCAGTCTCTGTCAACCAGATGGACACACTGGTGACGATAGCGACATCAAAAAAACAAAAACATGGAGAGTGGAGGCGTGGAGACTGGTTTATCCCAGCTCAAATAAAAAAGACCCATCTGGACATCAAACATCTCTTTTGAACACCACATCATCATCTATGCAATCACTAAGTCTGAACACTAGAGTATTCAACTAAGCCTAAAAAGCATGAGATGCTGCCTCGTGCAGTGGGCGAATGTCTGACAGCTGTGTTCTTCAATGGTTCCCTGTAGAATCATCCAGAAAAGAGCCATATTTGAAGCTGTACAATTCTTGGACAGGAAGTGTGGAGGCAGCAAATGACAAAGCCTGATGAAAACATTACAGTTCCATGTGATCAAAATAGAATAATGTATTGGACCGAGTGATGAATGAATTACCTTTGGCGGGAGGAAGGCTTCATCATCCTCCTCAGACGATGTGAGGCTGTGTTTCAATCTGAGAGAAGAGTTTGGCCTTTAGTCTCACAGCCTACACACAACCTGGTGTGGTCTGAGAATCCTATTCATCACAGTTTCAACCATGAGTAATACTGATCATGCAAACATAAATGGTACAATTATGATATGTACGGTATCAACAGACCCATCACGTGGCTTTGTTCCCTTACCCTGTTAAGACTGAGGGCAACACAAGCAGGAAATAAAAACATGGAAATGGGGTGCTTTAAACCAAGAATCTTTTTGTTGATACTTCAGCCATGATGCAAAGTGACTACATCCTTCTGACACATGAAGATCATACATGGTGCAAATATCTAATGTAATGAAACATTGTGCTCGTAGTTCAGTTTCACCTCCGCGCATGCTCATAATCATCGTCGTCGCTCCTACAATTCTTCCTCTTGTTTTGCTCACTGCCTCTGCCAAGGGTGCTGGGCGTGAAGGGGTTAACGTTGACATTGGGAGTGAGGCTGCGGCGAAGGGTCGAGTCTGAAAACGCAAAGGATGATCGCAAGGTTCTTTGACAACTTCTCATCTTGCCGATGGATCGGGGCTCGGTCGACTTGGATAGCAGACTCTGTTGAAAAAACAACAAAAAAACGTTTATTTTCAGTTAACCCTGCCTGCAGGCTCAAACCAAACCTGCCAGTTAGTACAAAGTGGTCTGAACTTCACCTTAGGTGTGCTTGGAGAGTCACAGAGCCTAAGCTTTTTCAGTGCAGCGTAAGGAATAGGGCTGAGGCTCCCCGGAGACTGTGCCATACTTCTACTACGGTGGCGGTTCACCCTGGGGGTCTTGCACGCAGAGCCTGGACTCTGGTTGAATGAGATCCCGGAGAGGCGGTCGTACGAAACTTCGTCACTGCTGCCTTCATCTTCTCCGGAGCTACCGAACTCTAGCTGCTGGGTGATCCCATCAAACACCTTCGCCATATTTGATGCCTGGTATAAGAATGAACAAGAAGTAACAACACAATAGGTCTTAAAAATTATAATATATGTTGACAATATGGTCCCCGTATCTCCATTATTTTTAACCAAATATTAGCCTCTCTGTATGTACAATTTCACAAGTAAATTCACATGGACCCTTCAAAGACAATAATACTCGCCTAAAAAAATCGCCTATCCACCACCACGCTTGAAATTCGCGCTAGGTATGTCAATCGCTTCCTGATTAATTACTCATACCTCACCTTTAACAGATCGAGCTATCTGATTGGCCCAAATATAATTAATTCATAAGTTGATGCTAAACACACAGAACACGTATGGCGCATTGTATTCATTGATGCTTGTAATGTTAAATATTAACTTTATCAATTAAGTGAAATGGCGTACTTTTCATGTATTTCAGAACTGACAATAAAAAAGCTATACAAATCTTTGTGTATATACTATCCTAACCAATGTCTATATTTATAGTACAGTCATTTACCTTACTTTACAATATATTAATAATGAATTGAGGAAGACACGCCAATTAAAGTACGTTTATGACAAAGAAATGCACACAAAAATTGGGACCACGTTAATGATTAAATAGCCCACGTGACCGGAAGTGTGTGACATCATCAAAACACTGACTCCGGTAGGGGGAGGCAGCCCTTCTGTGGATGTGACACGCTTACAAATCACCGAATCAGAGCAGTGGGGAATCATGGTATTGCCGTAACTGTTTCCTTGGAGCAGGTCTACATTTTTTTACTTGTATCAGCTGAGTCCGTGTCGTTTTTCTTTGGACTCCTCGGCAGCACCATGGTCGAGCAGTCGGATCGGGCTCGGCTGCTTGACTGGGAGGAGACCCCCCCACCCGTAGCCACCCAGGCGGTTCCCTCGTCACCGCTGAAGAAGCATGCATCGGAGAAAACTTCCCCGACGCCAGACGGTCGCACGCAAGGTGGCAGCCCGCCTCGCACTGGGTGGGGCCCCGCTAGCACAAGGGCTCCAAACGGAACAGCTGTGACCGCCAGCGGGCACGTCAGGCCGGCCCGTCTCCGAGTGGATCACTGTGTCCCCGGCTGGGATGGAACAAAGTCCCTCAGCGCCGATCATGCTGGCCTCTCGTTGAAGGAGCAATGGGAGGAAAAGGATCAAATCGTGGCTGTGTTCGTCGTTACCTTCGACACCAGATCAGGTAAAAGTAGCAGGCCCGCTGTCAAATTGTACAACAAAGTTGGCGGAGTGCATTGAACAGGATGACGTTGCATGTGTGTAGTGTGTAACAGCATCTTCTTACATGTTAGACCAGGGGTCTCAAACTCAATGTACCCGGGGGCCGCTGGATGGAGAGTCTGGTTGAGACTGGGCAGAATCAAGACATTTATTGTCGCCGTTTCAAAAAATTAAAAAATTAAAAAGTCCTGCAACGACTTTGCTAATTCGCGTAAGCTGTCGACAAACACCAGGGTCACTGTTACGAGCCTCAGCTATGGTAGCCAATAAGTGCTAGACAATAATATACAAGGGCCAGGGCAACGACTTTAAAAACATTTTTTTGTCAACCCTCATTTCAAGTAGGGGGGCACAAAATATCGTCCCGCAATTGGCCCACAGGCCAAGAGTGTGAGACCCCTGTGTTAGACCAGTGTTTCTCCACTTGTCTAGCCTGAAGACCCACCTTCTACCTTAGACATGGGGTCGCGGCCCAAATTCGTGAACATAGTTTAACATCCAAATGTAAACATTCAAATTAATTTGCAGAGAAAAGTGCTGATACATTTTAACATTAACATTTTTACATCCAAATTAATTTGCAGAAAAAAGTGCAGCACCCGCGACCCCACTCAAAATGGCCCTGCGACCCACTTTTGGGTCGGGACCCACCAGTTGAGAATCACTGTGTTAGACAATATATCGGTCTCCGTTTAGATGTACTGTCATTGTGACCCACTTCTCCTATTCGTCCTTGAATTAGAGTCATAGAGGAAGTAGTCAGAGATGGGGAAAGTGGGCATAAAGTTTCACATTATTGATATTTGCATTGTGATTTTGAATGATAGGCAACATGGTAGAATGGTCCTTGCCTCACGATATGAATCTCGACGGAGTTGAATTCAAATCGATCGCCAGTGGCTCCCACAGGATCACCAGTGACTTCATGTAAGCATTCTTGTCCCAAACCCTTAAGCAAATGATTATGTTTTTATGATTATAATCATGTCTCTCGAATGTGAATCAATGTGTTTGTGGAATATAATGTAACAGTACAATGCGTTCAGTCATTTCTTATCTTGCATGTTTATCTTCTCCGGGTAGATATTTCCGCAAAGGTTGTTACTTCGGCCTGGCCTGCTTTGCCAACATGGCGGTAGAGAGTGAGCTGGAGCGGGGAGCTCGGATGAAGTCTGTGGGCATTCTCTCTCCGTCCTATACCCTACTGTACCGCTACATGCAATTCCTGGAGAATCAAGTTAGGTAAGTGTTTACCCAAGTGTCATGCTGGCTCCTGTTAATTAGTGTTTAATAGTTTTTTTTTCTCAAAACATTTAGCTCAAGTCCTAGAGACAGCAATGGTCACAGGAGCTTAATGGTCTGTAGCTTTTGTTTGAAGTTAAAACGTTGACAAGAAAGGGAATGGGAAGGGGAACAGGGAACCTGCTCTTCCATTCACTGTGCTCTAATAACAGTTGGGCTCACACCCCTTCTGTGGGAATACAGATTCCTTGTTGGTGAGGCTTAAACTTCTATTGTATTCAAGTACAGCAATCTCTGGTTAACGTATTTTAAATAATGTGTGCTCATGTGTTTGGGGAAGTGTTTTATCTTGAGCATAACAGACCTCAGCACTCAAGACGAGTGGAAGACTCTTCCATTTGACATTAGTTGTGAAATTCAGTGCAAGGCATTTAGGCTGTGTGCACAGACATCAAGGTGTCTTGGCAGGAATTGACACACAAAACGCCCACTACCAACATATTCTCATGAAAGGCAAACATTCTTAGGAAAACAAGTGTTCTTCTCTACTCTGGAGTAGAGAAGAACAAACACTGTAAATTACCAAGTAAATGAACCTCACGTGATGGAACCTGCTGCGGTCTGTGTACACCAGAGTATTATGTTTTACGTTTTATGTGTCAGTTTTCAGAACTGGCTGTGCATAGAGCTGCTCATTCATGATAAAAAAAACATAGTGGAGGTTTTTTAAGATAAGATAAGATAACTTTATTTATAACCAGATGTAGATTTGGTGTACAGTTCAGTGAGCCGGCTTTCTCCAAGGCCAGTAGTGAGTATTTATTTTAGTGAGTATTATTAGGTCCTAAGAGACCAGTTCCCCAGTACACACTGACCATATGAGTACGTTTTCTAAGGTTATGCTGCGCAATTCATGTGAGGAATTTAAAAAGACATTTCAAATTCCTACCGCTTGTTTGAGATTTTTGTGTCAGGAATTGTGAGTCCCATTTCTTTTTGTATTCGTACAATGCCAGTTGCTGCTCCCTGTATTTTTTAATCCTCATCTCTCCAAGCCTGATGAATGGACATAAGACCCTCAACATGTATATAATGTGTAACATGCAGAGTAAATGATGTGAGCATGTTGTTAAGCAGCCGATACGGTGTCTTGCAGACTCCAGCTCCGGTGTCCTGGACAGTACTCTCCTCTGGAGGCCTTCTATGAGGATAAAAAGGCCATCCTCCCCCCAGTGGTCAACGGACAGGTCACTTCCTGCCCAACCTGGAGTGTGACCAACATCAGTCGCTGTATGCACCCGGAAATGAAGGTCAGAGACGCCGCACACCGATACAGCGTGCGACCCTTACATTTTTTTGTAACTTATTCCAAATCACTGAAAATGGATCCTAAACGCAGAGATGGGGGG
>JAOPJJ010000141.1:9031244-9047617 GCA_027122795.1 Enchelyopus cimbrius
CACCCTACACCTCCCCCCCCCCCGTTGTGGGGGGGGGGGGGGGGCCGAGATATTGGACAAAAGCCCAGCTGTAGTAAAAAAAAAAAAAACATTTTAATTAAAAAAGTAATCCATTTTCTTTATGGCGCCTTTCAGGTCACTCAAGGTCACCTTACATAGAAAAGCATAAAATAACTATCAAACATTATTAGAACCAAACTGATTATTAGAACCAATCGATTGCTGGTCATAGGGAGAATGCCAGTTAAGAGCTGATTTTATTTATTAAATGTAATTTGATTTTGACATAATGTCATATTAGCATTTAGTAAATGAATACATGAGTAACCAAGGGTTTCTTCCTGACCTGCAGATCACCCACCCAGCGGGCTGCATGTCCCAGTTCATCCGCTTCTTTGGCGAGCAGATCATGGTCCTGTGGAAGTTTGCACTGCTGAGGAAACGCATTCTCATCTTCTCCCCTCCCCCAGTGGGTGTGGTGTGCTACAGAGGTCAGAGGCACACACACTTACACACGCACACACACGCAGGCACATCCACAAAGGGAAAACTTTTAAGCCTCCTGCCATTCAAAACATACAATTCACTTTGGCATAGCAGACTGTTATCTGTGGTTATAAAACATTATTCTTTAACTACTAAATCAAACTCATAGACTTTTCCACATTACTCCTGCCAGAGGCCTTGGTATACACTCGCAGTCATTTCTGCTGTGCTGTTTATGCTCGTTCCAATGTGCTGTCTGTATTCCCCTCTAGTGTACTGCTGTTGCTGTCTGGCCAACGTCTCCCTGCTTGGGGTTGGTCTGTCTGTGCCTGAGCTCAGGCCATTTTTCTACGTCAACATTGCTGACATCACAGCCCTCGGGACGGAGCTGTCTTACGTGGCTTGTGAGTTTCCGCACAGGTTTTTTGTTTGAGTGCTGCTTGGTATGTTTGGTATGACTTGACATTTAATTAGTGTGTGTGTGTGCTTGTGTTTGTCTGTGTGTGCCCGCTTGTGCACACAAGGCACCACAGAGAAGATATTTGAAGAGAAGAAGGAGCTATATGACGTCTACGTTGACAACCAGAACGTGAAGACCCATAGGAGTGACTTGCAACCGCTGCTGCGCTTGAACGCATCGGACAAGGAGAAATATGCCAAACTGAGTGAACAAAGGTACACAATTTAGTGCTAACATATGCACAAATGTATGTATGGTTTAAAAGAACAAATCATAGATTGACATTGAGTTATTATTTACTGCACAAATGGATTTGAATGAATTTAATGAAAATGAATCCAAAACGGTGATGGTTTTTGGTCTCTTTAGGCAAATGCTGCTCTACACTCAAGAGGTGGATGGAGACTGCTCATCCAATGAGGAGGATCTCTTCATATTGTGAGTTTATTGACATGCCTGCACTAAAGTGACTCATCCAACAGTGTTGATCGCAATCTGAGTTTAATGGCATTGGCAGGCTTGCTGCTGTGACTGTGAATTTCATTTGAAAACATCCATCTGCGGGACAAATGAAGGATTTTCAATTTGATTCAATTAAATTCCTGTTGCTTTAGGTTCTTCATGGAGCTGAACGACCGGATCTTCCAGATCTTGGGGGAGGTGGCGGCGAGCTCGGAGCCCATCCTGACCGCGGAGCACGTGAGGGCCATGGGGCTGGACCCCCAGGGAGACCGCTCCTTTCTGGTGGATCTGCTGGAAGTGTATGGCATCGACGTCATGCTGGTCATAGACAACCCCTGCTGTCCCTGAACCCTTCCTGATGGCTAGGGGCCAGGGCCACTGGTAGGGGATGTGTTAGGGGGAGGGGGGCCCTTGTATGTATAGGCTGGTGTTTTGTCTGTGAGGTTAGGGTTGCCCCTGGATATATGTGAGGCTTTCCTGGCCCGAGAAGATCCTCTGTCACATAAGACACTGCCTCAGCCCTGGAGTGGCCATCGCTTACCATCTGCTGTCATGTCCCCAGTTCTCTCTCCCTCTCTGTGTATTTTCATCTGTTGGGGGGGTGGGGGGGGGGGGGAGAGAGCGAGAGAAAACTGGTCTGCTGGATCCACAGGGGCTGAATGACACCAACCTGGTAAGCAGCCTTTGTTTTTGGTCGTCTTTGGCTGTGACGACCTGTCCTGTCTTCAATCACCCTCCGTTCCATTTCCTGTGTTTACGTCACATGGGCATTCGCCTCACTTTAAGCTCGCTCGCAGCATGCTAGCTCAGAGTACGTTGATGATGAGCGGCGCAAACAGTCCAGTCGTACAGTGATTGGATAGTTTGCTTGCGTGCCTTGCCATCTCTCGTGCGCATCACTTTAGAGGTCACAGCGACTTTTTAAACTGCTAGTAACCGCTAATCTCATAAGTCGTTGGTCAGAGGTGGGTAAACATTATGGCGTTGCGCTGCCGGGTGGTAATGAATTCCAGCCATGGAGCTCTGTGTGCATTAAATATTCGACACAAAACATTAATGGGAAAAAAAAATTCTCAAGGTTTGAGAGTTAAATAATGTACTTTTTGAAATCCCTCATTCTGAA
This sequence comes from Enchelyopus cimbrius, assembly GCA_027122795.1. NCBI lineage: Eukaryota > Metazoa > Chordata > Actinopteri > Gadiformes > Gaidropsaridae > Enchelyopus > Enchelyopus cimbrius. Next base: position 9,033,776 of record JAOPJJ010000141.1, read on the forward strand.
GTCATTCAACTGGCCTTTAAAAAAAAGCAATAGAAATAGAAGAGAATAATACAATTGTCTATTAAACACCATAGGCAATGCTTATTATAAAGAATATATGTTCTGTTCCACCAGATGACTGTTCTTTGCAAAGCAAACTGACAAAGACCTGAGATAATGTGCTGTGTGCTCATTGACGACTGGATCATAGTCGGGTAATGCACACTATCGGTTCTGCTTTCGTAGTTGTAGTGTAGCAACATGTTCACATGTTACTTTCTGTGTAAAAGTGACATCAGTGATGTAACTTTTTTTAATTTAAGTAAGAAAGTGAATCATCAGCAAATTACCAAGTTCAAGTTATCATGAATGCTGCACCATCTCCAGTACTGGAGAATGTCTTTATTGAACATGCCTTTATTCTCAGAGTTATAATTATTTATGTCGTGCTGTGTTTATGGCCCAGTATTTCACACAAATGAGGATTCTTGGTCACAGTGTATTGATAGTCTGTGCCAACAATTCGTCCTAAGTGGAGTGTGTGTGTGCGCGTGTATGTGTGTATGTGTGTGTGTGTCTCCTGTGTGGTTGTCTTTGCATGTGCTGAAGAAATACTGAATGCGGGGCTTTCTTTTTTTCCCTGTGACTTTGAGACTGTAATATTATAATAAGAAGTTATGTATCGGTCCCTTTTTTTAACAAACATTTTGTAGAATTGCTGTTGGAAATGTCTTGTTGATCAGCGTCAGTTACCCTGGCGACTTGTCTGTGTGACAACAATTCCTTTGTGTGCCTGGGGCGACTGGTGATGTCATGAGCAGACAAGGAGGTCAGGGTGAGAGAGAGAGTGAGAGGATCCACTGAATGGCCTGATGTGCCTGTGTTATTATGGGTCCCTCCTATATCACTCAGCTCAAGAAAGATGGGAATGGAAGAGAAACACCCTTAATGACAAAAATGGGAGTTTACTTTTGAGGCCATGTGTCGAACGAAATAATTTAAAAAGTACAGCCTGGATTTTGGCATATCTATCTTGTCCTAAAAGACCTTGGAGGTATTTTTTAAACAGGCACTTTCATTTATGTTGGAAGTGCTTAACTGGGGCCTTACGGAAATGTAGGTGTTATAACTACTGTGAAATGATTGAGTACTTGACGTTTGTCAAATATTTGCTTCAAGACTGAGAGTGTTAGTCACACCTACCTACCTGCCTCCAGTTGAACTGAATGTTGAATTTTAGGTGTATGCAAACGGGAAGGAAAGTACACAGCACTGTATAAAAGGTCTTCTTTGTTGAGTTGCTCACAGATGTGTACCAGCATTAGTAAATAAGTATTTGACTGTTTGCCACACCACTGAATGTCAATACAAAGCAGATTTGTAATGCACAATTCTTGTCACAACACTTCATTATAGTTTAGCTGCATTTCTTGAACGTACTCTCAAGAATAATGAACCATACTCACAATAGCTATGTTCATGAATTCAAACTAATATGGAACACAATAAGAGACATTGGTATTCAACATGTAAGTCTCATCGCTTTAACCACCTAATCTTATGTCAGTTCCACCGTACTGCCATTGTAAAACAATAAACTCTTTCTTGGATACAATTGCTGTCTGATGTTTTATATTTGGTGAATCATTTAGTTAAAGCACCTTGCACATACCAACTGATTTGAATAACTCAGACGATTGTTCAATTGAATGGTTTGACAACTGAACCACAATATTGCGATATTTGGGGACAGGATAAAGCATTACAATGTGCTGGTTGCAAAAAACAATACTTGGTCCCTTAATTTATACACAAGTAGTTCTTTAGAATTAATTCAATTGAATAACTTATATTTGTAGCTAGATGTCTAACAACAGCGTATAACCAAATTATGAACATGTTATGTGGTATTCATGAAGATGCTCAATAACATTGAAGGCAGTTTTTGCACACTTCTTTGAGGTTTTCCTGCTTTGTTTCGCTTGCCCGTGTGGGGTTACCTCCTCATTGTGCCTCTGTGAGGAGCTGTTCCCTGCGCTCTGCATCAATGAAAAAACGCAGTTTCCGGGGCAACAGCCTCACTTCTACAGGCATTGCATCATACTCTTCATTGTCGATGTTGTAAAAGCCACCAACGTCCTGTGGGGGCAAGAGTTTGGACAGTAGGTGACGCAAGTAAAAAGGATATACACCGAACATGCATGACACTTCTGTTACTGTAACCATCAATGCGTAAATAGCTGTTGGAGTCTGACCTCTGGCAGCTTTAGTTGACAAACACTAGCTTCTAGTGTTGTGGAATTTTCGGTGAATATAGTTGGATCGGATCCTTTTTTATTCCTATGAAAAGAGTAGACACATGCAGACATTATGCTTCATCGCATTTGCTTCTTTCAAATTGTTACTTACTGAGCATGCATCCATGTTTCTTATATATGGCTACTGACCCAGCTGCAATGAACTCCCCAACAGTGAAGTTTTCTGGTTCTGCACTGATCATCAAGGAGTCATGAACCCGCTAAGGAAACAATAACAATTAGAGAGTTCTAGGAAGATGGACTACATTTGGACAGGTTGCTCAACTAAGAGTGTGACATTGACTATTATATTAAAACATAGAGGCTTAATTATTTCTTTATTCACCCTTTCCAATGGGTTTTTATTGTGTGTATGAATTAGCAGCTCCAGCGTAGAGAAATGGTGTTCCTGCCACTTCTCTGGCTCTTCCACTTTTGGAGGTTCTGCATCAAGGCACACAAAAGGCATGGGGATGTTGTGAAAACATGCATTCACTGGTTTGACAGGGTTATTCTGTTAGATGGTAGGACCAATCACATCCATGTATTCTGTTACCTTCGACAGGTGGGTACCAGTAGTTCTTCAGTCTGCGCATGATGCGAGAGGGCAGGCTGGCCCTTGGTGGCCTTGTTGTCGGCAGGTCAGGGGGCCGTAAGGTGGGCTCCAGGGAGGACACAGAGACCTCACGTACGAGGGGCCACTCCTGAGAGACATGGCGGCAAGTCAACATTGCTTTTGGTAATGCCACAATCAGTTACACTTGGTTGCTCCTGTCTGTACCTAGCATAACAATTGCATGGCTCACCCGCAGAGTACTAAACCAATGTGCTGCCTTGGTCTTCAATGGCCCGAGATACCAATACCTTTAGGAAAGCAGACATGCAATGTTATTTCAAGTTGAATCTTTGAAGGTTTGAACAAGTGTTCTGTGTATGTTCAACATGTCTTACTTGCTTATAGTAGCAGCAGCGTCTCTGAACGCACCCCATCGCAGTCCCATCAGAGCAAACACTGGCTGCTCTTTTTCTCCCTACAACAAACACAATATTAAAATAGATAGACAAGCCAAGCAGTCATGTGCATTGTCATGGTCAGTGAAATAGTTAACTCTAAAAACGACCAGGTAAGATAAAGTTCAATTGAAATTTCTCAAACTAAATGTCCCTGTACCAAAATGACAAAAACACAAATGTGTTTTTCACCCAGAAGATAATTAAATAGGACCAAAATATAGTACTTAATAACATTTGTAATAACATCATCATTTATTTGTCAATAAAGAAATATAAATAAAGAAAATAAATAATGAAAAATAGGATAACCCCACCTTGATCTGCAGCACATCCAGTTTCACCGTCTCTCCTTTAAGAATGGACAATGTTGCTGATGTAATGTGTCTGAGAACAATAAGTGAAAGAGGAGGTTCTTGCTTTACAACCAGGACATATACAACTGAGAGAATTATTGTGAGGTCACTATTAGTAATGCACTAAATATCAATCTCCTGTCATTAACTTACTTGACCTGGTTGTCAACCAGAAGGTGAAGACTTGGACTCAGTGAGTTGCTAGAGCCCAGTGGAATGAACCCAATAGGAGTATTACAAATGCTGTCCTATAAACCAAAGAAAAGTATCACTTTAATCTAATATCCCATCTTGAACTACAAGTGTGTAATGAATCGGATCTGTGATTATATCAGACAGCCATGCTCTCATGGTTCATGAAGCCGATATTTATCGCTTCAGAGTGCCCGGATTCTTACGTGATCTGGCCTTCGTAGTAATCCGGTTACAACTTCCTGGAGAGTTCCATCACCTCCGGCCACTATCAGCATATCCGTCTGCTCCATGAATTCCATCAGTTTCTTGGCTTGGCCTTCATAGTCTGTCTGTGGGGGTACCACAACATATTAGTTACTAAATGTGTCATTAATAACTTTAAAACGTTAATAAATGAATAAATAAATACAAACTTTTATTTATTTACCTTGACTATTGTAATCTCCACACCTGCCAGGTGTAAAATTGGAGCAGCATTCTTGTCAAATAATTTGTTGGCTTTACTGTGGGAAACAAAAGAGTGGTAAACAAACAAACAAACAGAGAAATCATTTCTTGAATACTATCTTGGGTAAAATGATTGAAGATCTCCATCTTACCCATTGCAAGCCGCAGGGTTCAGTATAACGGTTGCTTTCTTAAGCTGCTCTTGTGGCGAAATCTGTTGACGTCCAAATTCCTAACATGATGGATTGTAAATATTTCGAGTAAGCAACTGTTGATTGAAATCCTCATCGATATTATGGAACACAATCTGTCATTAGAAATAATCATTTGAAAAAAACAACGCCCTTCTTACCCTGGCCGCTATGCAAGCTTCCCTTCGCAGAAGGCCGTCACTAAACGTATAACGTAGAACATATACAGTTATTAGCATTAATGACAGTGGTTTCGTATATAATAGGTTGCTAATTTGGACCAACTGCATATCTTACCAATGTATTCCATAGAGCCAATGTCCACCATAAGACAAAACACAGACCGCAAACGTGGACTTTTTCCAATGATTCCTCAAAGTCTTGAACACTTTGACCACACGAGCCATTTTATCTATAACGTCAGAAATGTACAACGCATATCATAAATGCAATAAATCTCACAGCGGTCATAGATTGAACACTCCAAATCGCATGGATATTGTGATGTAACATGAAATGGCACTCTGGTCGAAACAAGGAAGTAGAGCAAGGTTCCGCATGTAATACAAATTGCTTGGGGGGAAAATGTCTCTTTTGGTTCCTTCTGAATTAGTTATGTTTTGAATAAGGTGTGCGTCATTTATGTATTTAAAAGGTGTAACCCGGGTGTGCAAGAATAAACAAAAATGACTTGCTTACGTTCTCAATATTAACTACATTACCCACGCTGCAACTCGTCCATTCAAAATAAGGACCTCGCCTGTAAAGGATGTACACATATAAATGTAAATCATAGTCTTGTTCAGTTCATTATTTATAAACAAAATTAGAATATGAACAGTGTCAGGAAAATATAAAACGTTGTTTCAAATCAAATATTGGTTAGAATTTAATACAGGCACAACTTTTTGTCCAAATTTCCCAAATCCGGAATACCATGGCGGCGCAGATGGCGGTAAATTCGGGTATGGGATATTCTATTAAACTAATGTCCTATTTATGTATCGTTGAAACAGTCGGCATGTCTAAAACATGCTACAGGTATACATATACGTGTATTATCTAAAGGCCACTTCCACCCAGTTTCGTTTCAGTTGAGCACATGGGGATCTATCGCTGTCAATTTCAGTCAATAGTGGCTAGGCTAACCACCTAGCAGAGTAGTTAACGTTTGTTTTGTATGGATGAATACCTATCCCTTCAATCGCATGTGGCATGTGTGTTGATAATGTTCTTGTGCATATTGAAGTGTTAACATTTCGACAGCTGACTTGCGTTTCCCTTCTAAAGTGACTTAATGTAGGGCTACTAGCAAACAAGTCATTTGGTAGTGCAAATAAAGTTGTAATATTGGTTGGTCATACTATAACAACTTACTGCCATTTTTTATGTATTTCTTGTTTTCTCTGTGCTCTTTGTTTCATTCAAACTTCAAAACTAAATCCGAACTTGCCATCCTCTGTGTCTTCGAGCCATGTGATGTTTACAAGCAATCCAAATATCAGTCACACCTTACCATCCGTCACTCAAGTTACAGTTTATGATGCCTGTACACGTAGGAGCCAGCCTGTGGGGGCCGTTGAAGGAGCTATGGGAGACCGTGGAGGGAGCTGTTTGGAGGAGGCAATCGGAGAGTGTCCACCTCCTCGACCTGCAGCTGAAGAAACACAAGCCACACTTTCTATCTCTGTACCAAAATCCTGTATGTTTTACTTAAAATACAAACCTCCTAACTATTGGAATTATGTTTCCATGGTTTTTATTTATTTATTTATTGCCAACATTGTCTTACTTTATTTACAGCCAAAGAGTGCAGAGCAAAGGGATAAAGTGCGTAAAGCCAGCACAGAGGGCATAGCCATCCAAGGCCAACAAGGCTCACGACTCGTGCCTGAACAGCTCCTTACAGAAGCCTTGATCCTCAGTGATATGTTTGATATGGGAGAATTGGCCGCCCTGGAACTGTTATTGGCAGGTAATGTAAAATTTCCATAAAGAACAAGTGATTAACCATTTGGATGAGGTAATATCTTAGCTACGACTAAGACTCCTCGATAATCCTACGGGATCTCTAGAGGACAAAATACCTTTCTTGTAGTTTCTAACGATGTCCTGCATGCCTTCTTGCAGGGGAGCACCAGCAGCCACACTTCCCTGGGCTCACACGTGGGCTGGTGGCCGTGCTGCTCTACTGGGACGGCAAGCTCTGCGTGGCCAACTCCCTGCGCTCCCTCATTCAGTCCCGCCAAGGCAAGACCTTCACGTTGGAGCTTAGGTAACTGCAGTCAACGGTTGATATTTACTTCTGTGTTGGAATAGCCACCATAAGTACGCCATGGCCCATGTGTCTCTATGTCGCCGGCGTTGCCCAGAAGATTGCAACACCGTAGGTTTCATCCACCTACAAGAAAAAGCAACTACATACCAGGACAACAAGTGGCCTTTTACATCTTCCCAGCTTGGTGTTTTCACGTTCTGGTTCTCATATATGCAAGGATCACATTATTATCAGCCTGTTGCATTAGCAATCACCTGTTTTCCAGATTGAATATTGCTTGTGATGCTGTGTCTGGTTTATTGCTCCTCAGTGGAGAGCTGGTGGCCTTGACCACGCGTTTCACAGATGAACTGATGAGCCAGGGTCTGACCAAGCGCATCCTGAGCTTGGTGTCGGAGGTCAATGTGACGCGGGAGTTTGAGAGACTGCAGAAACAACGTGGCCTTGGCAACGAGAAGCACAGGAAAGAGGTACAAACCAATTCAAATTAGCATTTATTTTTTTACCACATTTCTGTTTTCTAGGCAGTTAAGACAAATGTATATACTTTAAATGTGCACTAAGTTTGTCTTCGTCATCAGGTATCTGACCTCATCAAAGAATCGAGACAAGCATTGGCAGACAGCTTGTTCTCATGGACCTGCCAATCTTCTCTGACTAAAGACGACACTCTGGCCCTCATTGGTCACCTGGAGACGGTGAACACTGAAGCTGATGGTGCATTGGATAGCGTAAACCTGTCTCTGGTCATGGCGTTGCTGTACTGTTTAGACGTCAGCTTCCTAGAGCAAGGAACTGAAGATAGGGAAGGTAAGCTGAATATATGCCAGATATAAATAATTGAATCAACTCAACCCTAAATTAAGGACCAAGCTTTTCTCTATTTGCTTTAAATTGTCAAAATGCCACAAACAAATTGTGGCAAGCTATAACGCCCGTGTTGTGTTTTGCCAGATCTGCTCCAGGCGCTGCCCTTGTTGACGGAGAGGGACTACGTGTTAGCGGTGCATAGCCGGTTGCTGGAAGGGCCGACCTGGAAGATTCCTGGCTTGCAGGCTGTGTGTCGGCTTGCGTGGGCCTTGGCTTTGAGGGCTCTGTCTCAGCTCCCACAGGGCTCCTGTAAGTCCTTGTTTTGCGGTTTGACACGCAAACATACAGTAGTTGGAACTGTAGTATAGTGCAAACTACGTCGGGGTTCCAATATTGCCACTGTATACGATGGCTAATTTCCTGGTGTTTTGTGTTTTCATCGTAGCGCTGGTGGAGTTCACGGAGGCAGACGAGGCTCTAGCTGACATGGCCCTCCTGGGGGACGTCTTTCTGTTCATGAAGGAGGGCATGCTGGGATGTGAAGGGTTCACCCTGGAAGAGTTTTACATACGTCGCCTTCACACCCTCATCACAGACTTTCTGGCTCTCATGCCGATCAAGGCAAGGCATAGTGTGTGTTGATAACATGTTTAGTAATGCGCTTTGAAATATCTGTTCTTGATCATTTCTAATTTAAACGGGATATAAATCTGCAGGTGAAGCAGCTGCGTAACCGTGCCGATGAGGATGCTCGCTTGGTGCACATGTCCCTACAGATGGGCAGTGAGCCCCCGTCGTCGCTACGCAAAGACCTAGACCACCTCATGCTCCTGGTATGTCTGCATTGTTCATGTTATACCCTGCCTTCTAACATTGAGTGACAACCAGTACACCATCATGTAACTGTGAGATGACAGAGGGCATGGAACATGGTTCAAAGGTTGCAAGGGTCCGTTAGAACTGGCTGTAGTTGATGTTTATGAGTTTATAAAAATGTTCAATAATAGTCTGCCAGTTATTTAGTCATACCACAGTCATTTGGACCATCTTGCCCCATTTCTTTACAGATAGGGGAGTTCTACAGTAAAGACCTGTTTGGTCTGGAGCTCGGTCTAGAGTTCTGGTGTCCCGCAGAGTCTCTTCATCACACCAACCTACAGGGTTCATATCTCGGAATGGCCCTACAAAGACCTCCACATAAACAGGTATGGGCTTTTTAAGATGCACAATGATGGCCATCAAAGAAACATGATTGATGTTTTCCCTGTTGGACCTTGTTTTCTGCTCCCCAGGTGGTTCTGTCCAAGTTTGTGCGTCAGATGGGCGATCTGCTCCCCTCCACCCTGGTCATCCCTTACCTGCGGATGTTGAAGGGTTTGGCCACCGGTCCACAGTGTTCCAATTATTGCTTCAGCCTACTGAAGTCCAACGGAGCCCCGCATGGTAGGGCCTCGCTCTGGGTTACGATGTTAAACATCCACTATTTACATTTTCCCATTAGCAACCTCTGGGAGCATGAGTTGACTCTACATTTATAACCATATCATTTTCGGATACTTTCGTCAAAAAATGTCCCACGATGGGGGAGTTGGTAAAAGTACACCAAAATGTTTTTTTAAGTTCCTTAGTGTATTGTTAAATGAAATATAAAATTGGCAGATTTTTGTATTGATTAGTAGATTTTTCAAATGAAAACTTGACGTAACGTGACTATATGAATATGCATACATTTTGCATGTAACCTGGAAAAGGGGTAATGGTTGTATGTATTATTTTAGTTTTAAATGATGCATCACCTACACCTTCTCAGGGGAAAACATCCAAGGAGTGGCCGGCAGCCCCGTGTCCTGGGAACACTTCTTCCACTCTCTCATGCTCTACCACGAGAACCTGCGGAGGGACATACCCAACCCAGAGGTCGCCGCCCTCTACCGCCACCCCCCCACCCGGGGGATCACCCAGAGGGAGATGGACGGACTCACCTCCTTTTTGGAGCTGCTCACCACCATCATCACATGGGTATGGAGGGGTGGTCACCTGCACGACATCACCCATCACCTGCACGACACACACACCATCCAGGGAGCAGGGGGGAAGCGGTGCCGCCCCCAGGGAGCAGTTGGGGGGGTTAGGTGCCTTGCTCAAGGGCTCTTCAGCCGTGGATGAAGTGCCCGTGGGGGGGGGGGGGTCCATAACATGTAGGCCTTTTCAAGGTTTTCAAAAAGAAACTTCAAATTTAGCCCATCATCAATAGATATACCTTGTGCAATTCTTTTTCATTTCATTTAAGCAATACCATTTTTTTTAACATTTTTATGCTTGAATATGATCATTCCATGAATGAACAAATACATTTCATATCCAGTGATTGCCAAAATTGTGTTGCAAATGACACACTTGCATACCGTGTCAACATAGTTTGTACATCCCCCTTCAGTTGTGTTGAATGTGTTGAATTGAGTGTGTGCGTCCTCTTTTGGTTTGGCTAGAGTGAGAACGCCCGCTTGGCGCTGTGTGAGCATCCCCAGTGGACACCGGTGGTAGTGGTGCTCGGCTTGCTGCAGTGCAGTGTGCCACCCGTCCTCAAGGGGGAGCTGATACGCTGCCTGGCCGCCTTCGGCAAGTCTCCTGAGATCGCTGCCTCCCTCTGGCAGTCCCTGGAGTACACTCAGGTGAGGTGTCCTTTGTTGAGTTTCTCTCGTTATTGAACAGTAGGGATCATCAATTGACTTTTCGTCGTGGAGGTGCTGCATTGTTTTGTTCTGTCCAAGCGTTGCTTACCCTTATAGACCCTTTGTATTATTCACCTGTGTAGGGATCTCTTGAGAACAGTTTAAGTTTGTTTTTAACCATGTGGTGGTTCTCCAGATTCTTCAGACAGTGCGGGTTCCTGGAAAGAGACAGGCGGCTGGCATTGAGGTATGGATTACATCTGTGAACGTTTGCTGTGGGCTTGTTTATGTTTTATTTTGTTTATGAAATATCAAATTTGGAGTGGACATTTTTTCTCTCTCTATTAATCAGTCAATTGCCCGATACTGTTGACAGTATTACTCTGCTTGTCAAACTCCGTGGAAAAATTTGACGACGATTTTGCGTGTTGGAGCTCTTTACTGTACTCCTCGCTGATGGCTGTGTCCACCAGGTGGAGCTCAACGAGATAGAGTCCAGCTGCGAGGAATACCCCCTGACGCGGGCCTTCTGTCAGCTGATCAGCACGTTGGTCGAGAGCAGCCTGCCAGTCAACCTGGGGGCAGGGCTACGGGCCCCGGGCTTCGACCCCTACCTGACCTTCCTACGTGATGCGGTCTTCCTCCCCTTCCCCACCAGGGCCTATCGCCACGCCGCCGAGAAGGTAGCTTTCTTCTTCCCATTACTTCATCCACTGTGAACACACATGCTTCGATAATGCGCCCCGAACCCAAATCATCGTAGCGCCCACCATCGTAACGCACGCGTTCCCCCTCGCCCCTCTCTCTAGTGGGAGGTGGCCGACGGCGTCCTGGAGGTGTTCCACAAGCTGCTGCGGGACTACGAGCCCCAGCCGGCCGACTTCGTCCAGGAGATGGTGGAGCTGCACGGGGAGCAGGTGCCAGCCCACAAGCCCCCGGGCCACAGCATCATGTTCCACCTGCTCAACGACTCGCCCACCCTGGCCCTCTGCCTCAGCCTGCTGGAGGAGGGGCTGCGGCAGCTGGACACCTACGCCCCCTTCCCCGGTGAGAGAGGGGGACGGAGGACGGCAGGGAGGAGAAGGAGAGGGGTGGGGGGGCGTTTATTGCCGCGTGCTGCAAAGGCAGATGGGCGTACAGATGCTGCATACATTAACCTTCCTCAACATGCTATTTACGTCCTGCCCAGTGAAAAGATGTCGCTTGTCTGTGTGTACTGACCCAATTGGAAGGCATGCCCATTACTTTACAAGGACTTAATTGCCGTCATAAGCTTTTATATGTACGCAATAGCTAACATCTTGTTGTCGATTTGTCTGCTTAAGCTTTTTAATCAAATGTACACAGCCCATCTGCAAGTACAAATTAGTGGCAGACCTTTCCAGTGTTCCAGTGTTAAAAACATCATCATTAAAGCTTGTGTCAGTGATTCTGCCATGCGTTTACTTATACCATTTGTATTTACGATCTCGAGGCTTAGGCTGCCTACAGAGATGCAGTCCTTTGACGGCCTGCTTATGGGGCGGGCAGCTAGCGGACTGCGTGGAAAGATCAGATGAATGTGATCATTCATGTTTCAGCCTAGAATCGCTGATACTACCTTTAAGAAAACCCTCGCCCACGCGGCAAGCGATGTCAAGTACCCACATATCCCACATATGATTCATGTTTTAAACCCTCTCTTCTCCTGCAGGCAAGAAGCACCTGGAGTCAGCCGTGCTCCACTGCCTGTGCCTGCTGGAGCTGGCCCTGCAGAAGGAGGTGGTGTTCATGGACCTGCTGCGCGAGAGCCAGGCCTCGCTGCTGGTCTCTCCGCTGGAGCAGCTTCTCCAGGGGGTCAGCCCCCAGACGCGCCGGGCCGACCACCTTGTCAACATAGCCAGGTGGGGCGCCCTCCGGTGGTAGTTGTGCTTCCTGTTGCTTTTAATTGAGACCACATGTATTTATGCCAAGCTGTGTCTCTCCCTCTCGCGCAGTTATCTGTACCACAGCAGCACCAACCCTGAGGCCGCCTTCCAGAGTGCAAAGATCCTACGTCACGTCGCCCGCTATCCCAACATCCAGAACAGGCTGGTGGGGGACTTCACCCACGACCCGGTATTCGCCCCTTCTAATTGGTTGTCTTTCTTTTTATTTATTTTCAATTTAATAATATGTGTAATAGAATAATAATGTGATTTGTTCTGCCTTGTAGGCTGTGAGTGACAAACTCATGGCGGGCTTTGTGGAATGTCTGGACAACGATGAGGCAGAAGAGAAGATGGAGAAAGAAGGTGAGTTCCCACTTCCTATTCATCACTCTCTTATAGAACCGTGCTAGCCTGGAAGAGGCACCACACGCACCTCAACAGGAATATGCTCTCACAGACTAGCATACGGGTCACATTGTTTCTGAAACGCTGTAAACCCTAGATGCTCTGCTCACCAACTCAGAACCGGACACGGAGAACAAGGTGGCCAGGATCCGGCATGAGACCAAGACCCACATCTTGAACCTGCTGATCACCTCCATGGAGCTGAAGCCCCCCAACCTGGCACTCTACCTGCTTGGCTACGAGGTCAAGAAGCCCGTCTCCTCCACCAACCTCCAGGACCCAGGTCTGATGCCGGCTCGCCCTCCATTCATCGTCTTGCTTTACTTTACTATTTATATCCCAATGTCACTTATGGGCGCACTGTGCTAGAAGCCTGTCCCGCTCTTGTGTGTTCACCCCAGGTGTGCTGGGATGCCCACGGAGCTGCCTGCACGCAATCCTGAGTCTGCTGCAGCGGGGCAGCGAAAAGCGCTCCGGCCCGGTGCTCAGCCAGCAGGCCCCTCACCTGGCTGAGCTCTGCTACCAGGTACCCTCCACACATGGAACCTCATTCGATGTGCAGCTTAGCCTAACATCCGCCTGTAGCGCGCTTGTCCATGGTGTGGTCAAAGAGGAACGTGAGCTGGGCGAGATCTTCATTCCTGGGGTGGAGAGAGTGACGTTGACCCGTGTGCCTCTCCAAGGTGATCTACCAGCTGTGTGCCTGCGTGGACACGTCCGGTCCCACCATGCGCTACCTGAGGACCAGCCAGGACTTCCTGTTCTCCCACCTGCAGCACATGCCTTTCTCCCTCCCGAGTGAGTCCACCTCGCCCCGTCAGTCCACGGCGATTCTCTCTCTGTCCCTGCCTTCCTCTCTCCTAATGCTCACTCTCACACTCACTCAGGCAACCAGGTGGCTGCTCTCTCCCAGATGTCTTGGCTGATGAAGACGGCAGCCATCGAGCTGCGAATGACCTCGCTGAACCGCCAGCGCTCCCACACGCAGCGCCTGGTCAGCTTGCTGCTAGACGACCAGCCCCCCACCCAGCACACGGGTACTGCGCACGTTCACGGTCACACATGCACTCAGCTCTCAGTGCAGCTGTTGGCCTAATGGCTAGGGAGCCGGGCTGATGCTCGGCAGGTTGTAGGTTCGGTTCCCGGGACCAGAGGGATATCTGGGTGGGAAGGGTGACTGAACAGTGCTTTTCCCCGCCTCTCAATATCCACGCCTGAAGTGCCCTTGAGCAAGGCACCTAACCCCCAACTGCTCCCTGGGCGCGGCACCGCTGCTGCCCACTGCTCCCTG
>JAOPJJ010000141.1:9085575-9098410 GCA_027122795.1 Enchelyopus cimbrius
GGCGGAGGAGCAGGCGGCGGCCACGGCCGCCAGGCGCCGGGCCAGGCGGGGGGTGAGGAGGGCCCGGGCGTCGTCCGAGCCCTTCAGGCTGCCGCCGCGGGTGATGCGGCACTGCCGGTAGTAGTCCAGCATGACGCGGTTGGGCGTCTCGTTGTTGCACAGGCAGACGTGGTGGTAGAGCTGAGCCAGCTCCTCGCTGAAGGTCACCAGCTCGTCCTGCGCCGCGTTCAGCATGCCGTGGCTCTCCGACGCCACGGCGCTGGCCGAGCGGAGCTCAGCCTCCAGACATACCACCCGGTCCCGGCCCTCGCGGCAGCTTCTCTCCAGACCGCTCACCTGCCGGAGGAAGGAGGGAAAATAACATGTGGTTTGACACGAGTAACGTGTCAAACCACATGTTAACGAGTTTGTTCATTAGGAAGATGCTCATTAGGTTCCATTGTAAGATGGTCATTGTTACGAAGAAAGATTGTATCTTGATGTGTGTATTTTGTACTATTGTGCACTAAAAGTACATTTATAACAAAAGTGCTTTCTATAGCTGTTAGCTAAGTGACTACTTCAAACTCTTAGTTCCTCCCTTTTTGATCGAGTGTTTCGATTTGGACGAGAAGCAGCGGACTGTGTACGCAGCGCGTTGAGGACGGACCTGTTCATCCAGCGCCTTCACCCTGCAGTCCTCGGTGTGACCCCGCTCAGACCCCGCCTGGCCCTCCAGCGCCTTGTTGTACTTCTCCTTCAGGGCCTTCAGCTCGGCCTTCAGGTCGATCACCTCCAGCACGGCCACCTTGTACTTGCACTCCAGGATCTCGAACCCGCGGATGTCCGGGTCGTAGTCGAGGGGCCCGTCGTTGGCCGGGGGCGACGGCGTGCCCCCGTCGGGCTTCTCGCTCCCCTGCTTGTCCTCCGACTCCTTGTCGCCATGGAGACCCTTGATGGCGTTGACCCTCTCGGTGAGGCGGTGGACGCGCTCGTGCTGCTCGCTGAGGGCGCCCTGCGTGTGCAGCAGCTGGGTCTGAGACTCCTGCAGGGACATGAGCAGCGCCGCCTTCTCGCACTCCACCTGCAGGACGGGAGGACACACTGCAGCCGTGAGCGGCCGGTGCAGGCACGCCGGGTATGACAGCACGCGCACTCAAACGCACACACACACACAACTGAAGCGCAATAACACATTGAAAAGAAGGGAACGTTCTTTGTTTTTCAAGGTCTTAGCCAATCCTTTGTCACCTTGTAGAAATTGACAATGTAATGGCTTTGTAGGTTCCAACTGGGTTCCTGTAATCACATGGTTGCTTCCTGGCTTATATCAGAGCTCATAAAGGGCTGTATCATAACATAATTCAAGTTTGTTTTAGAGATGCAATTACTATATTTTGAGAAGAAGTGATGAAGTCAGCTCATGTCATGACGAGGATTATAAAAAACCCTCACCTCTATGATAGACTGTACATGTGATAGAGATCAGAGGTTATTACCTGAATCAACAGTGTGCACACATTCAAGTAATGACTTTTGATCTCTGAGAGGGTAATGGAATAAAGCGGAAAAATGACTAGTGATGATGTTTGCAAGAGAAGCCACACATTAAGTCCCAGCAGATTTAAACTGAGGAAGGAATCTTCTATGAAGCCACGCCATTGTATTTTGTGAATGCTATTTCTGCTTCATTGTGTGTGTGTGTGTGTGTGTGTGTGTGTGTTTTGTACAGTGCACGTGCACATGTGGGACTTCATGTCCTTCATTGGTTGACTCAGTTTCGCTAAATGAGTGACTATGAGTTGAGATGTCTACATAAAGCTTGGGATGAGAGCCATTTACACGTATTAGCTCCCCAATTACTGCCCCCTCCCTCAGTGCCTTGGTTCCTTCTTTGTTTCATGAAGTAGAGCTTCCTTCTGCACCTACTCCGTGTCTGATCTCAGTGTTTAGGTTCAATTCCCTGCGCACAGGTCATGACAGAGGGAACCGACCACAAAATTAACCCTTGAGAGATTTTCCCATTATCCAGCGACCTCTGAGTACTTCATTGGCTATATCCTGGAAAGGACTGGAGCCCCCGCTGCCAAGCTAGCCAGCTTTGCTCCCCGGCTACCCAGCCATTCTTCCCAGTTAGCAGGCCTTGCTCCACAGCTAGCAAGTCCTCTTCCTGACTTGCTTAGCTCTGTTTCTATCCTATCTATCTCTGTTCATGACCGGCCTAGCCCTGTTCTTGACCTGCCTAGACCCGTACGGACCTGTCTAGGCCTGTAGCCGAGCCAAAGCGAGAACACATCGGTGCATTCAGAGTGTATTTGGCCTGATGCAGACTTTTGAATGGGACAGTAATGCTGCAGTCTGATGACGTTTTGGAAGAAGTCCACAATAACACGAGCACCAACGCAGACGCTGATTAACAAAGGACTCAGGAGGCCTCCAGACCTCGATTACATCCTGTTTTCCCTCGTCATTAGGGTAATTAGTGTCACCTGTGTTGAATAGTAATTCTATTCCCCCTGACGCAAGCCGTGAGAGTGGGAGGAAGGTGGAGAGATAGCGGGAGGAAGAGACGCAGTGTAGAGGCATCGAAAGAAGCGAGGAGAGTGAGACACAGGGATAGAGGTTCCGATAGGTGTGCGCTGGGGTCTGCCGTAACGCACTCTGCCGGCCACCCAGCTATATGTTACTCCATCACATGTGTGCACTTTCTTCCTGATCTATTTATAGTCAAACATCCTACTCCTGCCCCTCTCGCCTCCGAGCTGCAGCGCAGGGACGAGCAGGACTGTGTGCCTGTGTCTGCTAAACTTCTTTGGATGAGGATGAGAATCATAAGTGACAGCTGTTTCCCCCCGTGGCCACGAAGCCAGCCACACAGTGCTAGCATGTGGCTCCGCACATAAAGCGCTCTGTGAGACAGCGCTCTGCTAGCATGCAGTTCCTGCGAACATGGTGTCGCTCTGCTCATACGGAGCTCTACCCCAACAGAACACTTGTGTTTCTGGGAACGGCTCCAGGCTTGGCTCGGGATCCTAGCGCTTCCCTGAACGACACTGCATGGCCTAGCTAGCATATCCCATTAATACCACCCAAAAATACCCGAGGGGGAATAGGGAAGGTGCACGCACTCTACCGGTGCATCTATAGGCAGGAACATACGCTGGCGAGCTTTTGTAAATGTCATGTCATCACTTTGCTCTATCACGTCATCATTAGAGCCCTTTATTCAATTATTGACAATCTGTCTGCAACACAAATCATGCATCAATTCAACCACACACACACAAACACGCACACACACAAACACACATATGCACATACACGCAAGCCCGGCAGCTCGGCAGACCGATGAATTTGTTCTGCAGACTTAAGTATACTGTAGAAATATAGGAGTGTGGTTGTATAGACGAATGGTTTGAAGTATGGCCTATTGACCACCTCATTGTAAATGGGCGTTGTGGGCAGATTTAAAGCGGTACTGCTCCCTAGTAAATCTGGTCCTCAGGCGTGTGGTCCTTACAATAAATATAGGTCCCGTAGCTTTAAACACACACACACACACACACACACACACACACACACACACACACACACACAGACAGACACATACACACACACCGAACCCACCTGAAGTAGCTGCTGCTTGAGCTTCTGCATCTCCGACAGGTTGAGCTCGCTGAACAGGTCAGACACAGGAAGGAGAGCCTCCCCCTTGCGCCCGGGCCGGTACTCCACGCCGTTGATCTTGGCCAGCACGGCGCCCGCGGCGTGGAGGTGTCCGCTGCAGCGGTTGCTGTCCTCGTTGCCACCGTTGGCCGGGGGCCCGCCGCCGCCGCCGCCACCGTTGGTGACCACCAGTCCGTCCTCTGGGAACTTGAGGCTGTCCACCCCCGTGACGGTGAGGGCCAGGTGGGCCCCGGCCCCGTAGACGCTGTCGGTCAGGCTGATGTGGTGGGCCAGCTCCTTCCTCAGGTTGTACTTCTGCTCTCGCTCGACCTTCAGCGTGTCCAGCGCCTCCTCCAGCTGGCCCTGGGAGATGTCCTTCAGACGCAGGGCGTCCTCCAGCTGGCTGTTGAGCAGCACCGTCTCCTCCTCCAGCACCTTGATCTCGTGCTTCAGCCCCTCATACTCCACCTGAGATGGCGGAGAAGAAAGGAGCATGGAGGTGAGAAAAGGAGGAAGAAAGGGTTCAGACCCATTGAGCCGAGTCAGATAAGAGATGGGATTCAACTTTACTGTCATTGAGCAAAGCACAACAGAGACAACGAAATGTAATTGTATCTCAAAAGAAGTACATAAAAAAGTGTGCTGTATAGAGTTTAATGAAGTAATGATATATTCAAGTAGTTGTAGTGAATGTGTACAGTGTATGGAGTGGGGTATAAATATAAGGAGGTAGTATTTTAGTATACAGAAAAATAATATGACAGGTGTTACATCAATGTGCAGGTGTACGTGCATGTCTTTGTGTATCTATTTGTTGGTGCACTACGTTAGTGTACCGTATGTATCCATGTGTGTTGATGTGCTCCTGACCTGGTTCTGCTTGAGTGTGGAGACCAGTTTCTGCAGGGTGATGTTCTCCTCCTCCAGCTCTGTGTAGTCCTGCAGCAGCCGGCCTTCCCTGAACTTGTACTCCTTGATCTCCTCCCTCATCCTGCTCCTCTGGACCTCCAGCACTTCGTTATTCTGCAACAAGTAGGGAGGAGGTTAGCACGGCCCAGGAAAGAGGAGATGAAGGAGGAGAATTGTAATAGTTGTTACTATGAAAATAATTCACATAACTGCATCAGAAAAGGAAACAGTAACAGAGAGAGGATGTGAGCAGCCTCTAGGTTGGTAAGTGGACTGGTCAAGGCTCTTTAACTCCTAGGAGGTAGCACTGATGAGCCAGCTGAAGCATAGTCAGAGGCCAAGGCAAATGCTGGTTAGCATGAGAAAAGGCACTGGCAAGAGAAATAAAGTCTACTGTGACAGACACCACTGTGGTCCATGCTCATGGTTTGCCCCTGGTTAATAAATACATCTAAAGTTGCATTTCCAATACTCTGGTCATCACATTTCACCCCTCTGGACCAGAATGGCCCAGTAGATTATCTGGAGATGTTTCCAGACCTTGCAAGATACTGAACGCGACCATGGCTCTAAGTGAAGAACATAATCTATGTTCAGTTTAAGGAACCTGTCGCGGAAGCCATGCTACAGTCTGGCATCTTTTTCGAAGTGTTCAAATTGTGTTTGATATTGCAGTTCCGGTCAAAGGTGACAATGGTATGAATTTCTTGTGTCTCATTGACATGGAATACTGTTTCACGCGGTCCATCTATTTCAAGGCACGCATATGATCCCTTCCTCCCATGCCATCTTCGATGTGACAAAATTATTTCCTCTTGTATGATCCTTGTTCCTTTCAGTGACTCTGTGGGAGTAGCTGACTATCTGGGTGCCTATAGGCTGCTTGTGGGCTGCAGAGCTCCATACCTTTGGAAAAAGTGCTGAATCAGGGCTGTCATTTCTGGTCCTATGGCAACAAGAGTCTCAAAAAACATTCATGCAGAACAATAACGACCCCCTTACCAAATACGTTGACACAGATTCAAATGTTGTATGAATCAATCAAGAAATTCCTCCACATATTTGTGCTTTTTGTTGTGCACTTACGGATGCATACAATTGACTAGACATGGCGTTAAAGCAGAGCCCTTTAAAGTGCATGACATAAAGTGCATGAGACAAAGTGCACGGGATCAGAGGCCAATTCCCAGAAGCTTCAGCTCTGAATTTGTTCCGGTTGGCGTCCCCGGTGGTCACAGATACAGCCCAGCCAATGAAACACCAGGCACCGGGCAAACAAGACTCTGGAGCCCATTCACCACTTTAGCTGCCCTGCCTGTGCTAGTGGGCTCTGACTCATAGGGAGTTTGTTCACAGTGTGATGGGAACCATGACACAAAGCAACCACAAATCACCTCACAGTGTGTAGTCCGAAAATATCACACACTGGTAGTATCTGGGAACAGATGTTACCTCTGCCCCCCATTGCCTGCTCTCACACTCATTCACACACACACACACACACACCACACCCCCAAAACGCAAACACACACACACATACACACACCCATGTGCCGAGCTCGGTGCATTTCTCGCTCCCCTCAGCTTAGCGCTGGATTTGGCCCCTACAATGGGGTCGCCAACACACTGTCTGACCCCAGGGAGACCTCCCTGGAGCCCACCGCAGCCACAGTCTGTAAAACTACAGAACTACCGTCAAACTACAGAAAGAAACTGAAAAAACACTTCCTGTCTTCCTTTTGTCATGCATGAATTTTTCTTGGAATGAAATCATCTTCTTCTCAATTGTCATACTTCATTTTCGGTACATTCTTACATATGTTTACACATGCCAGCCAAACGCTAGCGGGGGTACCTCTTTGAGGTCCCCGACGACAGCGCCCAGCCTCTCGCTCTCCGCCTGGCCGTTGGACGCCACGGACTTGCTGAGGTTCAGCTCCATCTGGAGCTCCAGCAGGCGACTGGAGTAATAGGCCTCCTTGGAGGCGGACTCTCGCAGCAGCGACTCCTCGTTGGTCTCGCTGTCCTCCACCGCCCGCCGCTGGTTGGAGTAGGCCTGGCCAAACGCCTGAGGGAGGGAAAACAGATACACAGATGGAGGAGAGGGAGAGAGAGAGAGAGAGAGAGAGAGCGAGAGAGATTAAATAACATCTAGTAAGATCAAGACCAGCATGGTTTTTAGAGGAAGTAAACTGCAAATACTAAATTGACCTAGAAACATATAAAGATTGGCAGATTGTGCTAATATTTTTGAGTGCTGAACTTGTGCTGAAAAACATCTTTGGGCTTCATATATGCAACTTGTATTATCCAATGACCACTAGGTAGTCATTGCTTGATGTATTCTGGAATTCCCTGGTAATTACCTCTCTTTCTTCACTCTCTCTCCCTCTATCCCTCTATCCTCTCTCTCGCTTTCTCTCTCTCTCTCTCTCTCTCTCTCTCTCTCTCTCTCTCTCTCTCTCTCTCTCCATCTGTCTGTCGGGAGATGATATTTCAGCCTGCCCCTGGTATCTGTGATCGATTAGGAATGCTGTTCCCATTCTCCTGACACAGGTTTTCACGGACTAGAGAGCTGACTTATCGCGACGAGGAAGCTCCTCTTTGATTGAGGAAATAGAAGCAAGCATCAACAGCACACGACACACCTCTGATGGTCTGACCCCTGGGATGGAGGCCGTGCCAGAGAGAAGAGATAAATCAACGAGCCAAAGAGAGGGTGTTAGTCATCTGAGGACAGTGTGCAAGGTGCATTTCAGTTGTTTTTGGAGTTGCCTGTATACAACTATCCAAAGCCTGGTAACTTTAGGACGGGAGTTGGCTGACTTTCCACTAGCTACCTTAAAGTAAAAGTAAAGTACATTGATTCACTCAAAAACGGTGCCTATCCTAACTGGAGAGAATGAAAGGCTTCGACCATTGTTTCTCTTTATTCCTTTGTGGCGGAGAACACTAGTAAACACATACTGGTTGTCATGAACCGTAACAAACAAATCCAAAGTTTGGATGGGAGGATGGGTTCCTGTATGACATTGTTACCGGTACTAATGGGATGAGGTTTAGTGTGTCTTCGATGGACAGCAAAAACCAATGCTATAGACAATGTATGAGAGTAGTATGTTTCCCTATGAGCCACGCAACCCTGTATCCCATATCTGCACTTTGGTCTGTTCTTTTATCACCTCTAAGTGCAGCTGGGGTTCTGGCACAGCACATTCAGTAAGAGATGATGTGTCCCTGCTTGATTGTAAAACAAAATCCACCAAAAAAAGGATAGGATTTCACGCTTAATATTTCAGGAGCCCCTGGCCCCAATAAGCATGCCTTGCATTGCGTGTGGTGAATAATTAAAATTATACAAAATGATTATCTTTATTATTTATGGGGCACGATGAGTCAGTATGCTGATGACTTGCTGCTTTTCATTAATGATATGAGTCAAACATCAGTGTGTTTGTGAATATATGAACGAATAGGAATACTGAGAGACACTGTCAAACAGACAGCCAATCCAAACACACACACCCATTGACAATTTGACCTGATGAGAGCACCTTTCATGCCAAAAGTGTCCCCCAGTTGGGGGAGAGAGCGATGGCAGCCACAGGACTATCACGCATCCTTAATGTACGAACTGTAGAATTTCAGCCCACAAGCCTCCTGCTTCTCAACACCCATATTCAACACCCATTCATGTTTTGTTTTTTGGCAATTTAGACAGCATAAATAAAAGGGGGTACTTTAGTTCCTCTTAGCCCATATATATAGTAGTTACTATTTATACTTACAGAACTGACCCAACTGATCCTGACCTCTACCCTGTAACTATTCTCTGGCAGACCTACTTACTGAGTATAAGCACAGTTGAGTACAGTTCCCTTTGGTTTTTTTCTTTCTGCTGCAGCCACCCCTACAGCCTTCTCCCCCTACCTTCCCCATCAACCACTCAGTGGTTTCTCATGCTCAGCGATGGGAACGCCTGAGGCCCCTTAATCCACACATGGGGGGACGGGTGGGGGGGGACGGGGGGCAGGCAGGAGTGGTTATTAATGAAGGACCAAGGGTGGCTCTTGGACTAAGCTGCATAATTCATTCAGTGTGACTGAATGAGCTCGCAGCGATGCCCCCTAGCGACCGGAACACCCACGCCCGTCTTCTTCTGCTTTGCTTTTTAGATCGGCGCAGACCCAACCCATGGCTTCAGTTTGCTGGATCACATGGAAGATCTCAAGACGTGAGAGACAACCAACCCAATTCAAATGCATTTCCTATAGCAGGGGAGGGGTTCTCAACCTCTTTGCAAGCTGGGCTAGCCCAAAGCTGGTTCATTGCAGTTGCCCCCCCAAACCCCACTGCTGGCCACCTTTTTGTCCCTTATTTCCTAGTGACAAAGTTGGCAACCCCAGCGGATGCTTATATAGTGGCACTTAGGTGGCTCAAAAGACTGGAAATTGCTCAAAAGTCTCAAAATGCCACCCCCTGTATTGGTAGATTTGAAATGAAACTGTGTGGTTGATTTGTTTGTGTGTTTATAATAGTCCAACCACTTGTATTTTGACATGGGGGGCATCTTAAAAAATAATAAAGTAGCCTTCTCGAGCATCACTGCTTGAGAACCACTGTCCTATTGCCGTGATGCGCAAGGAGCCAGGCGGAGCAGGGATGTGTATTTATAAGTCAGACCGCATCAGCAGAAAACATGGCCGCAGCTATACGCACAGTGTGTAGGGACAGATAGTATGGAATACACAGATCTGGCCGTACAGGGGGGCACTGCAGCAGCAACATGTCATCCATGGGGACTGAGTGACTAGATGATGGATGTGATGAAGCAAAGGAGAAGCAGATGGTTTGAGAGCAGACCAATGCCGAGTCCTGACCCATATGGATGCAGCGCTACCCCAGCCGTATCCGCTCGGACGGTCGAGACTCTGACACGAACACTGTGGCCATACACATCGCCTAGCAGCCAAAGCACCCTTCCTGAGGAATATTTGGTCAAAATCCCCCTCCATGACTCCGGGGCATAATTACCGAACAGCATGGGGTGGATTCATGTTTATTCTCTCCTCATAAGGATGTGAATACGTAGCTCATAATCAAACACTTTCTTTAAAAAAGTAAACCCCATTTTCAATTCAAGCCTCAGGCGCTGAAGGTCTGTCCGTGGTTCTGTCTATCCAGCACAGACAAAAGAGACTGTGTTGTAGACAGACTATCCCTGGGGCCCCCAGGATGGAAACAGCCAGAGGTAGCAGGCTGCTGCAGAGAGGTATAGGGTCGAATAATAATAATAATAATAATAATAATAATAGAATGGAGGCGGCTGTACACACATATCCACCCTCTTCCATGTTGAAGCATAGTTACTTCTCATAGAGGGCTTTCATTGGCTGCACTGTGTGTGTCTGTGTGTGTGGGGGTGTCTATGTGAGTGAGTGAAAATGGGGATTGTGTAAGACCCCATTTGCAGGCAACCCAGTACGATGAGAGGAGTGAACTAGTTTTTCACCGGTGATTAATCTTGTGAGGTGTGTAACCTCCATGGAACTGCACTTCTGTGGCTAAAAGAATTTCCCGGAGAGCCTCAGAACGCACACTCTGAAATGAAACAGCTTCAGTTATAGATAGAAACTCAAATCCATTTTAGGGTAAACCTTCTCTGAGTAATTGTTCAACAAACAAAGATATGTTATGATAAAGTTATGATAGTGTTCTATTTTTAAGAAAGGGAAATGTATTATTACTTCTTGTTTGGACCTCGAGTAGTAAGTGCCACAGACAGTAAATAATAAAATAAATAGTAGTATATAAATTGAAATAGTGTACAGTATTTCCTTAACTTCTTTAAGAAACATGTCAGCTTATTTAATGAATTACTGGGGGATAGTTGCACCCAATTATAGTTGATTGAAATAGCTGTTGGTGTGTTAATGAGCCAACCAATCTCAAAGACGTTGCCAAAATCTGTAAACAACTTTCTTTGTGTTAAAATGCTGGCCGGGCGGACTAAAGCCAATACAGTATTGGACATGATTAGGGAACCTGTCAAATCTCAACTCCTAACGAAGTGTTCACTATAACCCAGCCTGAAAGGCATCTGTTAGGCATCTGTATTTTGGAAAGATACTACACACACACACACAGAAACACACACACACACACACACATATGTACGTACAAACATACACACACACACACACACACACACAAAAGCACACACGCACAAACACACACAAAGGCACACACACAAACACAAACACTACTCTCCAGATGGTTGGCTGGGGTTTTCAGCACCATGGAGAGCGAAACACAGGCTTACTGCTGAAAAAACATTGCAGCTGTCAGTAGAGTAACGATGGGAAAGAGAGAGAGAGAGAGAGAGAGAGAGAGAGAAGGAGGGAGGGAAGGAGGAAGGGAGAACGTAGATGTAGTGGTATAATTACAAAGCACACGCTATCTCTGTCTCTCTGTGTTTGAACAGATAGTTAGAAACCGCAGGTTTATGGATTCCAGTGAACTCAGTCTCTAAAATGTATCTCCAACCCATGGCCAGAAACCAAACAAACAGTTTCATGGTCAACACATACTGTACATGCTTTATATGCATTATAATGACAAAACTCCTTTCTGAAAACTCAATTTTCGCACAAACAACAACACACGAAGACCAGATGGAGGAGGATGGATATCAAGGGTAAAAGACCTCAGTATGTCCTTCAATGTAGCAAACAGAGTGTCCCTGTGTGTACCTGACCCTGGGGGTAATGTGCCATGTTCAGAGATCTGTCTTCACTTACGAAGGCACACACACACACACACACACACACACACACACACTGTACCTGAATAAACCATTTATATTGGGTTACTGTAATAAACATTGGGTTGGTGAGATCCGTGTGCAGTATGCAATACCTGTCTCTGAAACTTTACAACAACAAAAAAGAGAAAAAAGGTAGGAAGGTGCGCTAAACCTCAGTACACAGGCTTGGCTAGGATCCAATAGATATATATATAGCTTGCAGTAGTCTATTATATAAGAGGACCACAGGTATGCGGGAGAATCCATATAATATTAATAATAGAAGTCGCAGAATGTGTAGTCAGCACCATTGAACCAAATTCATGACAGATGCAACAAAATAAACAATGTGTGTTCGTTTGTCCTTTTCTCCCTGATAGAATGTGTACACACCATACACACTGTGTTTCAGGACAATGATTATTCTTGCTAACGCAGCCTTCAAATTACACTGCCTGGTCATTATTTCAGCTTCTCCCCATCTCATTTCCTTTCCTCTGCACCTTGCCTGTTTCCTCTTATATCTTTTACTTACTTATCTCCTTTCCTTTCCCTGCCTTTTCAAACATAGAACAGTTGGGAAATGACAGAATTCTAAAAGTTATTCAAAGCCTTCATACTGCATACAAAAGAAAATGCTGAAAGTTGTTCAACCTACTTTCTGTAGGTTACTACACAAAGTTAAGTTTCCTTACACTTTCCGAGATCTACTCCAACTTTCTATAGCTCCTTAAAGATATGCCTTGGCATTTGCACAGACTAGGCCTAATAATCTTTTAATTAGAAATGAAATAGCACAATAGTGTGGGTGGCATCTAGGACATTTAGTCCAATGATTCACTGCACTTTGAAAGATGATAGATAAGATTAGCTCATGTCGAATGACAAGCGGAATTTCACTTTCACTCTCATACTTTCCAGTCCACCATTCCTGCTGTCATGTGTATATAAATATGAGTTTTGTATCAAAGTAAAGAACACTTTGTTACTGTACTTAAGTCGTTTTTTGGGGGTGAATGTACTTGAGTTTTTATATTGCTGCTTTCATTTTTCGTCTAAAATAACAAAAGTGTACTTTTGATCCAAAACATTTGCAGTGTGTATACATCTTGACCAGACTCACTGCCAGCTAGCTGTATCTTTATTTTATTCAAGTCACCTTAAGTTAACTTCCTAGTTACTTGACCACCACTTGGGACAGCCACTCAAAACAACTCTACTCAACAGAGTGAGTGCAGAGTCTGTGGGCACTGTGTACTGCAGTGGATCCCCTCTGGCTGGCCCTCATTATTAGAGCAATGAGGTGGACAATGTGATGACACCGACGCCACCGCCACCCCCCTACTCCTCTCATCACATCCCACTGCCCCCGGCGCGCGGGCCGGGGGGGGGGGGCCGCGGCGGGGGGGGGGGCGGGGGGGGGGGGGGGGGGGGGGGGGGGGGCGGGGGGGGGGGAGGGACGGCGGGGGGGGGGGG
>JAOPJJ010000141.1:9106532-9117306 GCA_027122795.1 Enchelyopus cimbrius
TGTGTGTGTGTGTGTGTGTGTGTGTGTGTGTGTGTGTGTGTGTGTGTGTGTGTGTGTGTGTGTGTGTGTGTGCGTGTTGTTTTCTCGTATTCGTGGTGCGTGCCTAGAAAGTAGCAAGCAAAGGAATGATGACACTTGTATGGAGGATTCATTACGTCCCAAATACTCCCAATAAAAAGATCATCAGGATTAACATGAGGTTGCAGCAAAATGCTGCAATGAAGAAATGTTGCCCTTTTATATCTCACAGGCAATTACGAACAGTCAACATTAAGTTATGCAGGCACAGTGAACGCATCAGCACTCATCAAACACACACATGCACACACGACATGCTACTCAGTGGATCAATAACGCGTTATCAATAGTATATGCAGCATACCTCCTGTAATTGCTCTAACTCCCGCTTCAGAATATCTTGATCGGACTCCAGTTCAGCATACTGCTGCTTCAGCGTCTGGTTCTCCTCCAAAACCACCAGACCACATTCTGCCGCCCTAATTTTCTCCCGATTCGCCTCGGCCAGTTCGTGGCTGAGCCGCTCTACTTCTGCCCGGTATTGGTCCACTGTTTCCCCGCATCGTCCCCCAGCAGCCATCGCCCCTCTCGCCGGCTGCGGTGCCCCAGCCTGCAGTTTAGACAGATCTTCACAGGCGGAGGTGGAGGTCTTCTCAAGCTAGCCCTGGTCATTCAACAGAGCTGCCGTAAAGCAAAACAGTATCCAATCGGTTATTTCTGGATAACACCAAGTACAAAAAAATAAAGAGTCATATACGAAGCCATCTAGACACACGCAGGACACTGTTATCCTCATGTGGGTGTCAGCAAACAGTCTGGTATGCTTTCTGCTTATTCATGGAGCACAACGACGCCCCCTGGCGACGTGCTGGAGAAACGGTCTCGAGCCTTCCGTCGAGCGGCGCCGTGACGCGACACCGCGTGGCGTCAGATCAACGTCATTTTATCTTTACGAATATTACGGGGATTTGATGGAAATCCGTCCGCCAGTCACAAAAAAACAACCAGCCCCATTGTAAGTCATAATTATGCGATAACAAGTCGAAATTATGAGATAAAAAGTCAAAATAATGAGATACAAAGTCCATATTATGAGATACACTTTAAGTGGCTTACCATAGATTATAGTTTATCTGTTCAAGAGACTAAAGTCATTTCATTACAATTATGATATAACAGCGTATTGAGGGGACATTTCGTGACTTTTATTTGATCTTCTCGATTGAAAGGTGTCTTATTTTACATTATTTATCTTTATTGTTAACATTATAGTTACAAGCTGTCGCCACAGGGGGATCGTTTTCAATTGAAAAAAACGATTTTTTCGTTTTCATATCTTTCCTGGTTGTGAAGACGTTCGCAGACAAAAGATGCATTTGAAGTGACATGAGGGTAAATATATATTTTCTTTGATCAAATGTCTGCGTCAAATATGATTGTTCACAATTTTGAAGTTCATGGTACAAAACGAATTTGTACCATGAGTGCATTTTTGGGTTTGTAAATATATTCACATTGTCAATATATCCACTGGCACGTGGTCACCACGTGTGTGGTGACAGCAAGCTAAATACATACAAGCTAACTACATGTTTCTTTCTGACTTGCTAAAATGTTGAAATGCTGGTGTTACTGGCAACTAACGTCAATGTGTAGTTTCGTAACTATAGTTTGTGCATATTCATGAGGTGGTGAGAAACTTAAATTATACTAAGCAAATGTGATTATTGCTGTGATTTTACTCCTGTATACAAATTGATAATGAGGGTTGTGAGAAACCTCACACTCAGCAAATTGGATTAATGCTGTGATGTAGCCTAGTTGTATTATGTTATGAATACATTGTATATGTTTCACCCACTGACAGATGACAGTGTCACTGCAAACAAGATATGTATCTGGAAACATTCTTTGTAACGACAAACCAGAGCAGGCAATTTAAATGTGTCTCTAGCCCCCCTCCCCCTTAGCTAATTCATTTCAAACAAGGCATTCAAGTCTATTAGAATTTTCGACCAGAAGTCTACATGCTATACTTCCAAATAATGCTTGGCCACCATAGCCGGTGGTGTTTCCTGTATCTCCTGAAAACGTCTGAATCTTGAATAAACACCACCACTATCCAACAAATGATAAGAAGATGAGAAGAATAGATTCTTTTTTGATTGAATAAGTAACTTATTTCACTTTAATTAAAGCTAGGTAAGTTATTTATTGACAGAAGCATGAGAACATAGAAGCCATGTTATGAAAATGTGATAAGATGTGTGTAGGTGTGCATGTGCATTTGTGCATGTGTGTGTGAGAGAGAAAAGGAGAGAGAGAGAGAGAGAGAGAGAGAGATATGTTGATAGGTAAGTAAGGCAAAAGCCATGACCAGAACCTTTTCTTACAAGTTACTGCCTGTGAAGGCAGTAACTTGTAACGTTACGGCAGTAACGTCAGCTGCTGTTTCAGTTCTAATTGGCTTCACATGAGCTGCTGGGAGTTTCTCTTCAGTTAAAATCAACAGCCACAGGCTTATGTCTGAACTCTTTTTACTCCAACCCCTTACCCCCTCCCCTTCCCTCCCTCCTCCCTTCCACCCTTACCTTTTTAGAATATTACACACACACACACACACACACACAGGCTCTTTGTGAGTCTTCTTCAGTCTTTACCCCTCCGCTCTCTCGTTTCCTTGTTCACTCAGTGTCTGTCGGTCTCTCTCTAGCGGCTTTTGGGACGTTTAGTTTGGATGTCAGCCCTGCTTTTGTGTTCGACCAAACCTCCAACCCAATAGATTAAGACCGATATGGCTCCAGAGAGGGAAAGCAACAGTCTGGAGAACTACAATTTTGCGGTGAGTCTGACAGTATGTTTGATTTTTTTTTTTTGTTCATCTTTACGTTTTCGATGACAGTTTCAAAGTAGCACATATGCACACTAACTCTTCCAAACGAAAACAGAATATATATATTTTTATATCATATGATAAGTACATCTGTGGATCTGATACTGGCTACTGTAGCTTAATGGCTGATTTTGTGATTTTGCCCCAGAAAGAGGATGAGAACTCAGACCTTACGACAGAGGCAGAAAGGAACAAGTTAGCCTACTGTGTGACGGATGTTCCGCCCTGGTACCTCTGTATCATACTGGGGGTTCAGGTAAAAAACACTCCTTCTCTGCTCTACACTTTGCTTCTCATGCTCTCGCTTCCCATAAGGTGAAGTGACAAATTGATTAAAGGTCTTCATGGTGGGCCTGGAGTTCTAGATGCATGTTAAAGGGTGGCAGACTGTCACATGCTGAACCATCAACTATAACCTTATATGAGTTGGGTCCATGTTTATGCAAGTCCCATGTGTGCAATTAGCCTAGTGCTCAGCATGCAGAGATGTGACCACGGGATTTTTACCACCAGATGTGACCACCAGGTACCTGGCTGACATGAGGCTTGGGCTGTAAAATGTGCCCTGTTTAACGCTTTGAGAGTATAACTGATGATGGCTACACTAATAAAGTGTACTGGATGTAATCGCCTCCATATAGCTCTGCACATCTTTAATACGAGTTATTCCCCCCCCCATCTCTCGCTCTCTCTCACTCTCTCTCGCTCTCTCTCCAGCACTGCCTGACAGCGTTTGGGGGGATCATCGCCATCCCCCTGATCCTGTCTCAGGGGCTATGCCTGCAGCACGACAGCCTGACCCAGAGTAACCTCATGAGCACCATCTTCTTCGTCTCAGGGGTCTGCACACTGCTCCAGGTCACCTTTGGGGTCAGGTGAGGCTCAAATAGACTCTCTCTCTCTCTCTCTCTCTCTCTCTCTCTCTCTCTCTCTCTCTCTCTCCCTCTCTCTCACATAATGTGTAATATATACAGTATATAATTTTTTTTATATAGATTTACATGAATATAAACTAAATATTTTTTTACATTTCCGGCACATACACTGACGGTGTATAATATACACACTCCTTACAAATTCCAACAGGTATGCTTGCAACTAGGGTGATATAACAGTTTACAACTGTGCTATGATATTGCATGTTCTGGTCGATGTGGCAGGGGCAAGCCAATTAAATTCAATAGTAAAACTGCTGTCTTCATTATTTAATGCTTTCATTTACCGTAAAGGGCGGAGCAAGACACGATGTGTAATCTCACAGATTCCCCTCAAGACCTCATGTTGCCTTGACTGCCTTGATTAAACGTTGCACGGTATGCAAGTGCCAAGAACAAAATAACTCCATTATCAGATCTGGGCAATATAACTCACCGTTATATTGCCCAGATCTGTCTGTTACATAAAAATTATGTACAGGAAACAATATACTAGAACCTAATCCAAGCCATTCCAAACGTATCTAAAACTGTATAATAAAAAGTATTTCAAACCTATAAAGCGAGATAAGCAAAGCATATCAACTAGGGCTGGAGCATGCACCATGACAAAGCGCGGATCAATTAATGCATGCTATGTTGTAGCCATCCAGCAAACAAGTTTCCAGTGCTGCTTTAACTTGGCTCAATATTTGTGTCACGGTGGGCTTACAGAGAAGGAATTCAAACCTTATTATGTTAGGAATCGAGCTCTAACTAAACCCACATTCTGTGAGCTTAACACCACTGATGGTTTGTACAACCTGCTGGTCAGCTGGCATGGAAAATAATATAATTGTATGACATCACAATCTTTGAGAAAAACCTTAACTACAACCAACACTTTCCCAAATTTCCCTAAATTCCCAATTTCACATTTTAGGTTAACCAAAACAAACGCTTGCTTTCTTTTTCATGCCTGAGCACAGAAAACATCATGGATGTGAGCAAACAGATTACCCAAAGTGGCAATCTGCAAGAGTTGCAGGTAAATAAACGTTATTATCTTTGCGGAGTAAGGTATCAAAGCCCTTGCGTGTGCAGTGTTATTAATGTTACAAAGTGTGTGTTACCGCTTATTGCCAAAGGGGTCACTGAAGAGAATATTATCAGCCGGTGTGATCAGTCATCCGTTTTAACACCTGACTTGCCATGAGACTTTGGCTCATCGCAAATGGGTGCCCCCATGATAAATGATGAACTAGATAAACCTACCCGTTTTATACAGTCCCCTGGGTGGGCTAGTGGACTGATCTTTCCAGCATACGTCTAGGTTGGCACACTCACTTGTGACTCCATTTAAACCATGTGTATTCTTTTAAGTGAGTGTTGTGGAAGCATTTGCCCAATGTAACGCGTTGAAAAGGGAAATGATGTGGTACACGAGGGGTTCATTTAAACGGACATTCAGCACATGATTAGAGTCATGATCTCTCTCTTCCCTCACGGGATCCAGATTAACCCTAACTTTGCTGTATGCTGTACTTCTACAAGGAAGACAGGCTGAGCTCAGGGTACAAGAGACATGCATTATCATGAAGGCTGAAATGTCATTATATATTATGTCAAACATAAGCATGGTACAGTCTTGGTGGTCTATAGGGTCTAGTCAAATACGTTATATTTATATATATATGTGTATGTTTATTATATATGTATATATATATGTTCAAATATGAGAGAGAGAGAGAGAATAGCCAAGGGAGAGAATGTCGATGAGCTGTTTCTTAAAGAGCCTATTGTTTCACAGGTCTGGTGGTTTAGATTTGTAGTATTTTTGGCGGAAGAGGGTTTTCAGAGCTTCTGAGCTTCTCGTCCGTCTGGGTTTTTAGAACCAATACTTGATTGAAGCTCACATTGGTATTTGTATGTAGTGCAATGCAAAATCCGAGGTAACATCAGTTCCTTAATGCAAAGGTGCAGAGACCAGACAACTACTATTCATTCTCACTGAATATTTAAAAATGTGTTATTGACCTCATGAACTGTGCCAGGATAGCAGTTTTTTTTATAGATATGGTTGTGGCTATCATTTACAATTATCATTGCTATGTAACGTTTTAACAACCACATACATTGACAATCCATTATTGTATATAGACTTAAATAGAATGGAATTGGTGTCATCTTTCACACAAACTGCTATGTACACTGAAAAATGATATTGAACTGAAATGACCAATGGAAAACTAGAAGGGCATTCGCTCAATTGGCCTTCGAATGTACACGACCACCAGAGGGCGACAGTCCTTTCATCAATCCTAAATCCACCTGCAGCCATCACCAGCTCAGGCAAGAGTGGCTGCTCAAGTTCAAGTTTGTTTGTCACAAGCAAGCCATCCATTTAGTAGTAGTCGCAGGTAAATGCTTACTCTGCCTGCTTCTTTGACTATGCTAGGACAGTAAATTATTAAAATAAAAAAGTAAAAGAGAGAACAGTTTAAATATAAGTACTAGTAGATATAAAATTGAACCAAATAAACGTAAACTTTACATGTGTACAGATTGTGCTGTGTGAAAAAAAATGCATTTAATGTATAGTGCAAAATGTAGCGTTTAAAGTGACACTGCAGTTCAGGATGGCGTCTGTTATGAGAAACGGGAGTCTTTTCGAAATGTTATTAACGCACGTGTACACATGTGAGGTATTTTCTTCTTAACGATCTCAGCATAATATTTGTAGCCCAAACTGAATTCATTAAATTCTTCAGGGAACCTAGAATGTTGTTTGAGGGGGCAAGTGGTAGTTGCCCACATGTTTCACAGTTCTTCATTCCCATCCTCATTCCCTCTCTTTGGTTCCTTACTCCGTCCTTGCTCCCTCCTTCCTTCCCTCCATCCACCTTTTGTGACCTCCATCTCCTTCGGCCCTCACATTCAGGTTGCCCATCCTCCAGGGTGGTACCTTCACATTGCTGGCTCCGTCCATGGCCATGCTGTCCATGCCGGAGTGGACGTGTCCGGCCTGGACCCACAACGCCAGCCTGGTCAACACCTCCTCTCCGGTCTTCATAGAAGTGTGGCAGAGCCGGATGAGAGCAGTACGTGAGATACATCAACAAGCACCAATATTTGATTGACACACAATAGATTAGGTGGTTCAATTAGAACAATAATATGTGAATAAGTGCCGTGTCTGTGCAGTTGGTATCTATCATTGAATTACATCTTTGAGATTGCCACTAAAGAAGCAAAGATGCTAGTAACATGTAGTCCTGTGCTCCAATGATGACATTGTTTCTATACATTGTAGTTGCAGGGCTCCATCATGGTGGGCTCCCTCTTCCAAGTGGTGGTGGGCTTCTCAGGCCTCATCGGCTTCTTCATGCGCTTCATCGGCCCGCTAACCATCGCGCCAACCATCTCGCTCATCGGCCTGTCACTGTTCGACTCAGCTGGCGCCAGCGCCGGCAACCATTGGGGTATCTCCTCCATGTGGGTAGAATAGAAAGGAATGAAATGCGGCCATCCGGTAGTCACTGAGGAAAATGATTTAATCTGGTGTCAAACAATGGCTGTACTACATTTAAAATGCATTACTGCATACTTGTTTTTTAACCCGTCTCTTTTTGGTCTCCCTCTCTCTCGATCTTTCTGTCTCTCTCTCTCCCCATCTCTCTCTCTCTCTCCATCTCTCTCCCTCTGGCTCTCTCTCTCTCTTTCATACACACAGGACCACCATTTTGATCGTCTTGTTCTCCCAGTACCTCCGCAGAATTGCTGTGCCTTTCCCCACATATAGCCAGCACAAGAAGCTGCACACCACCCGCATTTACGTCTTCCAGATTCTCCCTGTGAGCACATGTTAAATATATGTACATTATATATGTATATTAATATATGTATATTAATATCAATCAAACCATTTGAAACCTATTAAATCAAAAATGTTTCTCCACACCCACAAAGGTTCTGTTGGGCATCACTGTGTCATGGCTCATCTGCTATATCCTGACAGTCTGTGACGTCCTGCCCTCGGACCCCCACACTTATGGCCACCTGGCTCGTACCGACGTGAAAGGAGACGTCCTGGGCCAAGCTTCCTGGATCACATTCCCCTACCCAGGTAGGAGGCTCAGGAGAGCAGAAAGCCTTTCTCCTGCTGACTGAAAACCCACAGACCGAATCAATGGCCACTTCCAAAGCGTTACCTATGAGAAGGGGATCGATGGGAAATCGAAATAGTTAATGAAGTGTTGTACATTGAATAGTAATTCAGTGTCAGGGGACATTGTTGATATTATTACTACATTTGCTCGACTTCATTCAAACGTTTTTGAGGTTTAAGTTGACTAGCTCATACTCTTCCTAGTATATTCCTGCTGGAGGCTACAGGAATATACTAGGAAGAGTATGAGCTAGTCAATCTCAATCTTATCTTATTGTTTTATGTTTTAGTGTGGTATACAAGTACTTCCGCACTACTTGAATATCGACCCCACCCTTGTTTGACCGTAACCTGTGTCACTTTGACCTGAGCTGCTTCCCCCCCATGTGGGACCCACTCACCAGGCCAGTGGGGGACCCCCACCGTCAGCCTGGCGGGGGTGTTCGGTATCCTGGCCGGGGTCATCTCCTCCATGATAGAGTCCGTAGGAGACTACCACGCCTGTGCCAGACTGTCCGGGGCCCCGCCTCCACCTAAGCACGCCATCAACAGGGGCATCGGCATCGAGGGACTGGGCTGCCTACTGGCGGGGGCCTGGGGGACCGGAAACGGCACCACGTCATACAGTGAAAACGTTGGGGCCCTCGGTATAACGAAGGTAAGCGGAGATGCGTCACTTTTTTACATTTAAATCGCATTCACTTTTTGGATGTGATAGTGTCAATGTTATAAAAATTAATCTGCCTCGCTTCCAACAAGGGGTTAAATTGTTGTAATGAGTTCCAGCTCAATTCTTTGGGATCCAACCCACAAATGTCTACACTCAAAAGGCAAGGGGCGAGTCATCGCTAATGGCTCACCCATTAGCTGCTCCTGAAAGGTAGTATCAGCGATTCTAGGCCGAAACATAAATGATAACATTCATCACAATCTTTTCCTCACACCTTAAAGGTTGAAGCAGCGATTCTAGGCCGAAACCGCATCACTGTAGGCAGCCTATGCTCCAAGATCGTAAACAAAAACAAATGATATTTGTAAACAAACATCAGAATCACTGATACAACCTTTAATGACCAGTATCTGAATGAACCATACAATTGTAAAATGAGATGATTGAGAGGCGCTTGGGCGGGGTTCGGGATTGAGTTAATTTTATTGATTCAACTCATTGATTGAAATCATTATCAATCAGCATGGACGTCAATTGATGTCCAGGTTATTTGTAGCTACTGAGCTATTTGAATGTTACATGTTCGTAATACTAAAGTGTTAAAAAGCTCAAGCTTGCATTTTCAAATGCGTTTGAAGGTGGGCAGTCGCATGGTGATCGTGGCCAGCGGCGTCCTGATGGTGGTCATGGGTCTGTTTGGTAAAATCGGTGCTATTTTCACCACCATCCCGACGCCCGTGGTGGGAGGAATGTTCATGGTCATGTTTGGAGTGATAACTGCAGCAGGGGTCTCCAATCTTCAGGTAAACGCACTTAAAACCATCTGAAACACGATACAAAGAGTCACTACACACTTCCTGTGGAAACATTCAGATTATGTCTTTCAAAGTACTCCTGAAATGCTTTGGTTCTGTTTTTTTATTTGTCAGTACACAGACATGAATTCTTCCAGAAACATCTTCATCTTTGGCTTCTCCATGTTCTCCGGCTTGGTCATTCCAAACTGGATCATGAAAAACCCTGACGCCATAGCGACCGGTGCGTTAGCTTAAAACGATGTCAGCCACACTGAGTTCACTTTTTTTTACCTTGCATCAGACTTAAAAACGGTGCAAGGGTTTTTTACGTAACGGTAAAAACCCTATGAACTCTGATGTAATAATGATTATTTTGAATGTGTCTCAATGGGTAGGAGTGGTGGAGCTGGACCAGGTGGTTCATGTGCTGCTGACCACCGCCATGTTTGTAGGAGGTTCATTTGGGTTCTTCCTGGACAACACCATCCCAGGTAACATTTTACACGCCTCCTTTTACCTTAGTGGCTTAATGTCTTCACAAAGAATGCTGTTTAGATATGTCTCCCCAAAAGCAAGTAAAAAACCCAGCGATTCAACTTAAAGGAACACTCCATATTTTTGAATGGTTGTGCAACGTTCAATAATTTTCCCCTGACACGGAAGAAATCCATATTTACATCTCACACTTCCTAGTTCAAATGACGTAAAACAATGATTTTTGCGTCATTTGGACGAACTAGGACTAGGAAGTGTTTTGAGGGGGGGGGGGGGGGGTGATGAACATTTGCGCCGGACTCTTTTTCCAGCCTGTTAATGAGCAGCCAGCAGACCCATTTGGGAAAATAAGAATCCGCCGCCAAGGCAGATAATGACACGGCTGCTCACTGGGCGTAATGGGCTCCCAGTGAAAACACTGGCGGTCTCTCGCACAGCGTGAATGAAACCAAAGACCATCGGGCCCCTCGCCGCGCCGC
The DNA here is from genome assembly GCA_027122795.1 of Enchelyopus cimbrius. Taxonomy (NCBI): domain Eukaryota; kingdom Metazoa; phylum Chordata; class Actinopteri; order Gadiformes; family Gaidropsaridae; genus Enchelyopus; species Enchelyopus cimbrius. The sequence goes on from JAOPJJ010000141.1 coordinate 9,116,967, forward strand.
TCAGCAGGACGCTCTCTGTCTCCCTATCTCCTGCTCCCTGTCTCTGCGTCCTGCCCTCCATATTGACTATAGGTAGTAACAGATAGATATTAAACACAGCTACTGTGTGTTTAGATACGTTTGCATCTTTGTGGGCATGTCTATGTGTGTAAGCACGTGTTGTCTTGTCAGTGTGTGTGTGTGTGTGTGTGTGTGTTCGTGTGTGTGTGTGTGTTGGGAATGCATGCCTGTGAGCATGTGTGTGTGTCTGTGTCTGTCTGTGTGTGGGTGTCCATGTCTGTGTTCAAGTGTGAACACAGACACATGTATGTGTGTGTGTGTGTGTGTGTGTGTGTGGGGG
>JAOPJJ010000141.1:9133807-9147280 GCA_027122795.1 Enchelyopus cimbrius
CACACACACACACACACACACACACTCACACACACACACACACACACACACACGCACACACACACACACACACACACGCTCACATACACACACAGTCCCTGTGTGTCTAGAGCAAAAGTACATAAGACTTGGAGGTCGCGTCCCAATTTACCGCTTCGGAAAGCAGTAGTCAAAGGTTTTTAAAGGACCTCATTACCACAGTGAACACACGGTGTGTGGTACACACAATGATAGAGCAACAAGCTAACCAGGGGGACGACTAACGCAATAAACACACACACACACACACACACACATACACACACACACACACACACACACAACCACACACGCACACAAACACACACATACACACACACACACAGATAACCACACACGCAGACAAACACACACATACACACACACACACGCACACACACACATATACACACACAAACACACACACAGACAAACACACACATACACACACGCACACATACACACACACACACACACACACTTTCTTCCCGAATGGTTTGTCTAAAAAGCCCTTGTTTTACTGCCTGTGGTCATGTGATGGACAGATCGTTGTCTTTCGATCACATGACCATCCGTTAGGAGCTCCCTCATTGATTTAGCTAATTGATTCAATAACGTGAGAGGCCTTCATTACCTAATGAATTAACCGGTGACTTCCAGAGACAAAAGCAACGCTAGGAACTCTGGTGGCTGGAGATGTTATGCGCAGAACTGGAGGGGAAATACTGATTTATTTATTCATTCTGTCTTATCTGTTCATCTGTCTCCTTCCACCTCCACACACTAGACACACACACACACACACACACACATATATATATATATATATATATGAAATAAATCAAAAGGCCGAACAGCAAGGAATATCTTTTCATAGGGGAGTATTTGGAAATTAAATGTGTTAATGTAAACATGTTCTTACTGTCCATAACTAGCTGCTACCAGTCCCACACACACACACACACACACACACACACACATGTTTGAGATGTGATCAAGCAGTCGTACTGCGGCGATAATAACAATACTATGTTCCACCACTAAGTTCTTAAAGCACGCAGCCCCTGGTGATGATTAGGATTGATGCGTTTTCATTCATCGGGCTGACATTCACCGCTTAGACGACATGACAGAGGGGAGCAGACTCGCTTCGCTGCGTGGATATGCTAATGAGCTGCTATCCTGCTTAGTATTTCAATGAGCTGCCATCAGGGAGGCGAGTGTAATATGTCATCGGGATAAGGTTTGGGGTGTAAGTGTGTGTGTCCCTGCGTGTGTGTGTGTGTCACTGAGTGTGTGCATGCATGTCTGCATGTGTGTGTGTTTGTGTGTGTGTATGTGTGTGTCCCTGCGTGTGTGGGTCACTGAGTGTGTGTGCATGCGTGTGTGTTTGTGTGTGTGGTGTGCATGTTGTGTGTGTGTGTGTATGTGTGTGTGTATGTGTGTGTCCCTGCGTGTGTGGGTCACTGAGTGTGTGTGCGTGCGTGTGTGTTTGTGTATGTGGTGTGCATGTTGTGTGTGTGTGTGTGTGTGTCCCTGGCAGTGTCATATTTCCATAATGACTAGCTTCCTACGTTCCTTGGGAGTTGTTGTGAATCAGCTCTCTTGGCATCTCTGGGTTTTCCCTCATGGCTGAAGCTGTGTTCATTGTGAATGACGGTCAGGTTGATTCAGCTGCACACATGGGAATTGCTTTGAGATTGCATTTGAAATATTTAGTGTCCACAGTTATGCTTAGAAACAAAATCCACCAACTAACTACCCGGAGACAGTGAATCCGTTAAAGAAGATGACGTCCGATTCAGAAAGGTTTCATTTGATCTGAAGACAGAAATACACTTCATGATACACTGCCTACATTTAAAGCAAACACGCATGCATTGTATAAAGTATATAAGTATGTAAATATTATTTCCCCCTCCGGTGCAAAAGTACGCGTTCTCTATATTGTATTAAATAGTATCGCTTTCTGAAAGGCAATACAATGTTAAATAAGACCGATGGTTTATGTGAGCTGGCAGAATATTATTATAATAAAAAAAGAAAAGCGTTCTCTGCCCTCAGATATGCATCACAGCGTTGTGTTCAACTGCAGCAGCTCTGCACCAGTTCAAACTCTTTGCCATGTGTCGCATTCCTCAGAAGAAAAGTTATGTTAACTTATAATCTTGGCATCAGATGAGATCAGACGCCTGTAAGCAAACCCCCCCCAAAACATAAATAAACAATATTTTGAAGGAGGTACACCTTCCTCTTGGCTCGCCATCCGATGCATGATCGCCTCCTTGATCCCGCTTTTATGAAATACCAGAAAATATTGCCTCCAGAAGGGAGGGACGGACGAGGGAGACGGTGCAGCCCTCTGATCCCAGCAGGGCAGCGCCGCGGCCCCCGAGCCATCAAAGGAGAGATCGCTCCTACTCACACAGAAAAAAAACAAGAACATTTGCCTGATAACAGCGAGCAGGTTGGCTATCAGGGCCCGTCTGTGGAGGGAACCGTCCTGAAGAGGGTGAACCCTCTACTCCAGGTAATACCGCAGAGGGAGTCAGGCTTGGAGAATGGAAGACAGATGCTGTTTGTTTCCTCAGGGTGATGGACGGATGCAAGAGAATCGGTGAACCAAGGGCTAATGCCCCTGACAGAAGACGTGCCCGGTGTTGGCGAGTCAGGAGAAGAAAACCAAATCTCAGCAGAGATGGGGGTCTCACAACGGAAAACTTTTTTTCAGTGAACATAAGCAGATCCCTCGCTAAAGTTGGAAGCTTCAGACGTGTGGACTGCCTTGCTCTAGGGAACCAGGGAAAGCCCTGCCCGCCCTCCATGCAACAGCGAAACCTGCTCATGTCTTCATCTCTCTGGTCAAAAAGCAGAAGGATGAATCGGGGCATGAAATGTATTGATTATATTGTAAACATCCCTCACACCCTACACCAGCCCCCCCACCCCCAATCATGTTAAGCGACCTCGGGTACCTTGAAAGGCGCTATATACACTTGTTATTATTATTTATGATCTACTAAGATCTGTGTCATATGTATGCAATCATAAGAAAATTTAAGTTTTACAGATATACATACAATGCTCGTCCTACCTGATGGGATCACGGCACGAGGCCCAATGCCAATAGTGTGGACGTGTTTTTTGAACAAATAACAGAATGTGAGCAGGATCGGGAGGCGTCCGAGCGAGATACCCGGGTTCAGGTCCCGTGATGGGACCCTCAGACCCAGAGGGAAGCGTGGAGCGGTCCTCCAGCTCCCAGGGAGGGGCCGGGGGACTGTCAGCTGAGCGGGGGGGCCCACCGGCATCCAGATGTAGAAAACCGCTGCTGCCCACATCCACACGGGCTACACCTCCGCTTTGGTGCTCCAAGATGAAAGGGGGAGATTCATTTGAGCTGATTTTATGACATGTTTTAGCTAATTTTCAGGAGACTTCAATGCGGTTGAAGTCTGTTCCCTAGCTTGCTATCGTGGTCCATTAAAGCTAATATCCCCGGCGAATGCAAAGACAATATTACTCAGGAAGGCATTGGCGAGTACAAAGCTATAAACGTATTATTCTGTCCTTGGAGCAGAGGGAATTCAGTATTTAATGGTGCTGAATAGCATGAATCTACAGTAAGTGAAATGCTGAGCTGAGAGAAAGCAAAGTAGACCTCAGGGAAGGAAAGTGCCCGAGTACAACATTAAAAGCGGAACACAATGCTTTTATTGTGAAAAAAAAGCAACATTGGGAAAAGTCTATCCTGGCACAGTCGTTTCATTTATTTTATATTACAAGGAGGAAAGGCTACAAATCTTGATAATTTATACAAATACAACAACTTTCAAAAAATAAATCTTTTAATTTAGTAAACTCTGTGTGAGCACGTTTCTGCGCTAGCCTAGCACTTGAGATCCCTGAGCAGAAGGCACAGAGTGAGCGACGTTTAGCTTTTTCCTTCTTCACTCGAGCGACGACGGCGTTTACTCCTAAACACTTTATACACAGACAAGATAAACACCACATTTGATGTGTGTGTGTGTGTGAGTGGAGAGCTTCAACAAAAACACTGAGTGCTTTACCCAATCCAAAACAGTTATGGAAATGACTGAGTTCAAACCACATTGTGACCGACTAATACCGACAGAAACCCGTCTCAACGACTGTATGTCTAAAACAACCTCACACATACTGCAGAGAGGGTGTTATGACAAGCGCTGAAGGGTTCAAGGACTCCCCTGAAGGACCGAGCGAGAGGGAAACAGCACTCACTCATCCACTAACAAGACCACCATGAGAAGCACACTAGGTTTCCCTCACTGGAGGTTATTAGAGACCCTTATCAATACGTTGATACGCCTTCTTCAGATTTTGAGTTGTGTTTTTCCATACAGGAAGTGAGGTGAATTAGCTTTCCTGTTAAGCTTGGTCCAATATATATATATATATATATGTGTGTGTGTGTGTGTGTGTGTTAAACACAGTGCCAGCTGGTTTCGTTGCCAAGGCAACATGAAGTAATAATTAAATAAACCCCAAAGACAGATTTTGACAGGTTTTTTGTGGGGTGGGGGGTAAATAACACCAGATCGGAGAACGTTCTTCACTCTCACAAATAGATGTCGGTACATCTGGGAAGGTGCTCTGAAACGTAGTTTCTCTAAACACAGAATATATACAAATAATACGCTTTTAAGAAATAACGGAGCTTTTAAGACGAAAGAAAATGATCAAACCGCGTTCGAATGACGAGTGATAAGAGAGAAAAAATGGTGTTCATCTTATTCAAAGCAAAGAAAAGTAAAAAAACGTTTCATGGCTTTTTTGTTACAGGTCCGTTTTTTGTTTTGTTTTTCGCTCTGTAATACTGTACATAATATATTAGGCTTCATTTATACAAAACACTTATAGGTCAGAAACGATCCAACAGAAAACAAGTGACGCTCGGACGATTCCCATCACAGACGCTACGGAGTGCAGGGTTCTGTCTCTTTTTGGTTAGGAGGGCTTCATAACGAACGAGGGCGTCGGACGGCGCACTTCCTTCAGCGGTGCGAGCCCAGCTCTGACCTGCCGCGGCCACAACCCTTCTGTTGTCTCACCGAATGATGAAGGAGAGGCTGCGAGCTCATGACGCACGCCACGTCACCGCGGCAACGCTGACTGGCAGCTTGCTGTCCGTACGCTACAACCAGGCAGTAGATTTGCACGGTGGGTTACTGTAAGGCATGGCCCAGCTGAGGATGGAAGCCGCTGCATCCCCCTCTCCGTCATCCCCGGCTGATTTTCTGTTCGCCCTTTTAGAGGTCTTCTCCTTCATCTTCCACCGATGGTCGCATTCCATGTTTTTGATCTTGTCATATTTCAAAAAAATAATTCTTCCCTTATTCGTTCCCGTTTTTCCAATGTGCTTCACACATGATTGAAATACTTCCTACCATGTAGTGATGTCTGGGACATCATGTTGGTGTAATCTCATCCGCAAACCTCCACTGAGCCCTGGGGTTTCATCTCCCAGAAGGTCTTTTAAATCCTCTGCTCCACCCTTTACAGCCCCTCTGAAACGACCCTTAAACCCTTTAAGGGTTCACCTATGGCCTTACTTCAAGTTTAAGTGCTCTAGTAAAAGGTACAACAACGACAACAACAAAAAGCAGAAAAAACTAAACAAAGAGTCAAACAAAACATTAAAAAAATCATCACCACTGTGTTTCCAGAGAAAAATGTTTTCTCATGTGAATTCCACCCCGCGCAGCAGCGCAGCGCGGTGCTAGAGCTAGCGCTACTGCACCGCTTCAGAGGAGAGACCACCGCCCCCGGGAGGGGGGGGGGGGGCCTCGGAGGAGGGTCTTACGTCATCTGGAGGTCATGATGGCACCGGGGGCCCGTCACGGCTCATCTGAGACAAACATCCTCCAGAATATTCTCTCCGTCTCTGTCTCTCGCTCACTCTCTCCCTCTCTCTCTCTCCGTCCGTCGCGCTGCATGGAACCAGAGCAGCAGAAGTGGTAGAGAGTGGGTGGGCGGGCCCCTCCCCCCTCCCCCCTCCCTGGTGCGCAGCAGATGGGCTAGGTGGGCGGTGGGAGTAGCGGCGCGGTGGTGGTGGTGGCGGTAGCGGTGGTGGTGGTGCTGGCGGGGGGAGCAGGTGAGCTCAGGGCCGGGCGGGCCTCAGGCCCTGCTTCTCCATGATGTTCCACAGCTTGCGCAGGTTGGACTGGGTGATGGTGTCGTCGGGCTTCAGCCGCAGCGCGCGCAGGTAGTTGGCCTCCGCCTCCTGCAGCTTGCCGTTGAGGTGGAGGATGGCCCCCAGGTTCATCAGCGCCGCGGGGTACTGGACACACACACACACACACGCACACACACACACACGCACACACACACACACACACACACACACACCGGAATGAGAACCTTTCAGTGTTGGGGAACGACTTTGTTCTGTTGGACTTTTGAGAAGTTAGGGAGGGGATAGAATCCTGGAAAAGTCGACAATCAAGTGAGAACTTTCTCAGAATAATACTTTAATACTTTGTGGTCGTGTTAGTGGTGTTTAATTTTGTTCTCTTATTAGAGGGAGGCGTGTTTTGACAGCGTTGGAAAACAACCCAACACCTTTATTGCTTCTGCCTCCTGATCGTATTTCTTACTCCCTAGAGGCAGTTATTTACTCTTGATCAAACATTTTGTTTGATAAATGACTTAATTGGATCTAAATTGCAAATATACTGCCGCTGGGATGTTGTCCAAAAAAAATATAAAAAAATATCCCCAAATATACATGAAAGGAAACTGAAATTAAAAATTCATGTGGTAAGAGCGGGAGGCTGAAACGCCTTCCTGGGCTGTCAGCTGAGATGAATAATGCTGAAAGCGCCTGAATCTGTGGATGGCTCTATTAGCTCCATCAACATAATCACCATTCAGCATTCATTCAGGGTCTCACCAGAAAGATTGCATATCACTTAACAAGACGCCAGAGACTTGGCACTAAATGGTCATTAAGTGGAGTCAAAATTCAGTTGGAAAAATTAGCATGGAGTCGACAGTGACGTTTTCGCAGGATCTCCCAGTTTCATTACGTTTGTACTAAGACCAAATGACAGAAGCAGACGCTAACCCTGAAACCTAATATAATAAGTGATACATAAAGGGCGTTTGACTGGTCTTACAACTGTTTTTTTATTAAAGAATAAAAAATACGCTTCATGAAAGCATGTCTCGATCCACTGGAGCCTCACAGCGGGCCGTGAACGTGGCCATGAGAATCAAACTCTGCTGTTGGGATCACTGACTGTGGGCACGGCACTCTGAGGTTTTAGGAGCTGCGCCCCCTTTCACGTCCTGTCTGCACCCGCCCATGTCAGAGGGAGCGACCGCAGCCTTCCCCCCTTTTGAAGTGGCTGCAGACCAATGTCTTTCCCTGCTGGCCGGCGCTGTGACGCAAACAGGACGCCAAGTCCGAGAGGTAAGCGGTCCGCGAAGGAGACACGCGAGTGTCCGCCGCCACCGCCGCCGTCACAGTCACACAGGAGCCAGGGAGGAGGGAGCGCAACCAAGCCCACATCTGATCTCCATTTGGAGCAGGAGCAGAGAGACGGGCAACAGGACGTCTAATTCGGCCAATTAGCCCGCTATTATTGAACAGACCTCCTTCTTTGTTATTGGCTGTGTAATCGCGTGCTATATATGGAAAAAAGAGGCGGTCTCCACGTCATCCGTCTCAATAAATGGTTCATGTTGTCCATTTTGGACGACCTCGTGACTTTCTGCTCCTCGTTTATCACCGTGGCAGGGGACGGCTGGGATTAAAGTGTCCGTACAATTAGGAATCCACTGCACACCCTGATTAGTTTCTCGATGCAATCAGAAGCAATTTAGTTTGATTACGTTTTCCCCGAGAGCAAATGGAAGGACTTTTTATTTTATTTTGGAAATACATAGTCTCATAGCAAGGGCTTCCAAAGGATGTTTATGAGAATCATGTGACGTTCCAAACATTGCATTGTGGGTCAACGAATCCTCGAGTGAAAACATGCAACATTGTTGTGCATGGACTGTATTACAGAGTAAGTACGGGTAAGTACGGGTTTTTTTCAAGATAATAATGTGCGGCAACGCCAATAAGGCTTTAGGCAACAAACACCACTGTGTTGCCACATTATGTGGGGGGAGCAACATCTTTTCAAAACAATAAACACAAACACTAAGAGGAACCAAATGCGGCTCAGATCCAGGGCTCTGTTTCAGTTTCCAATGATCGGAAAAAAAACACCCAATGGAAATCGGTTTCAAGGCCCTGCTTAATCTTCATACACGGTTTGACCTTTGACCTTCAGCTGTGCTTCACACCCTCGGCTCGTCCACTCGTCATCTTTAGTCTTTTTTCCAGCGTCGAGGTTCAATGAGTGATGGCCTACGCAGGAGTATTTCAATGGGAACATGATGTTCCAAAATAGCCTAGCCTCCCTCCCTGGTCTTACGACACGGATCAATAAATCAATTCAGCGCGAACAATCAACAGGTCCCCGGAAAAGATCACTCATTGTCTCTCAACATAGATTAAAATGTGCAGATATTCAAACTTCAAGAAACAGTCTGTCAGGGACTGCTCGTTATTTAAATCGAGTGCCACCGCAGGGATTTTCAGGATTCATTATTTTGTACATGACCTCCCTGCCGGAATAAGTATATTTTGACATGACCCTGGGGTCAAAAGGGGGGGGGGCTTCAAAAGTTGAATGACCCCCCCCCCCCTCTGACAAAATGTTGGTGGTGACCCCCACCTCAACAAAGAATAAGATTACATGACCCCCCCCCCCCTTTTTCCTATCCCATAAATAACGAACGGTCCCTTCCACTGAACATCTCAGCTATGTAATGGAGGTTTCATATGAGCAAAATGTGCGCCTGTGAAGCCATAAAGCCTCACACAAAGGAAACGCACAACAAAAAGAAAACCCTGCACTTAACACCAGTATATTATTAATACCAGGGGTCGCACAGTTTCCTAAAGAAGATGTCCTACGGTCCTCAGAATGGCTTTGGCCTTGGTATGAATGTGTGAAGCACTTTCGGAGGGCATTTTGCTGCAATGAAAGGACCTCAAACTGATAGAGAACATTCACGAGTGTGGGCAAGACTGCAGGACAGGGCGACGTTTCTCTGGTGGCAAAACCACTGTGGAATCCAGCGCTGCTAGTTTGAGCAGCTTGCTGTTTTCCTATTAAATCTTTTGAAAGATGCCAGATGAGAAGGAGAGCTGAACTTCCGCACATCAGGATTCCTAAGTGAGTTGTTGTTTTTCCTTCAAATCAAAAATGAGGAGATGTCTTTCTCTATCCCAGCCTGTCGAGTCCTGCACAGGAACAAAGTCTCGTGGCAGATTGAGACCGATGCGCCTCCTCACTCACCACAGAGCAGCAAGCCGGAGGAAATAGCCAGGGAAACGTTCCATAGGACAAAGTACAGGCCTACTACGTGACACAGTGTTTAAAGCTCACTATATGTTTATCGTCTCATTCACATTCCTTAGGAATTTCGAAATGTCAGACTTATTGTTATGTGCGGTGGGAAGAGGTTCATTGCGAGAAAACTAAAATTCATGAGATTTGCGTTGGTCAATGTTGAGTAAGGCACGCAGAGGAACAACACTTATTATCGTATACAAGTATCTCAAATTGTTTCAGACATGCAGCTAACTGTATCGGTTGGATCCTTCTGTAAAGTCCCTCTAAAACAAGGAACATCTCAAATAAAACCATTTGAAGTGGACGCTGGAAGAGACGTCCATGAGAGAGATGATGAGAATGATACAGCGATGCACACGACTCACTAAACCCTACTGGGCTGACTGGGCTCTGTTACATCAATGTTACCAGTGCGTCTAGCCATTTCATGAGCTCCAAGGGAACTGGGACCATTTTATTGTTTGCAAGTTCAATTGTAATGAGGTTCATAACAAAGTATTTGAACAGGGTAACAGGCAGTATCTACATCACCCACCCAGGGATAACATGATGGTGATTAACGTAGTTCCCTGGAAACATAATAGCTTGTATTTTCCTCCTACTAAGATAAATCATGTGTCTGCAGTGTCTAAACATGTAGCCAACTCTCCAACTAACTGCACAGGGCAGACATTCGTCATTTCATCGTAAAATGATTCAGGGTCTTCTAAATCAAGAGCGAGTAACAAGCATGCAGGATTCCCATTCCGGGGCCAACATCTGCCAACATGTAATCCATCTACTTAAATCTCCAGGTTAGCTCCCCGCTTCAGGAGGACCCGTTCATTCTCACTCTGGTCAGAGTGACACGCTGCTATCATCATTACGCCCTGTAAACGCGCCCACACTCCCAGACTGGCCCCTGGCCTCCGCTTTGAAGCTCGCAGATGGACGCTGCACAAACAAACGTGCGGGAGCCATGAAAACACCAGCCTGCGTGATTCCGTCCTGCGCTCTGCCCCCAAACACTGGCCACTGGTGTGAGGGAAACAGACCCGCCGTGTGTGTGTGTGTGGGTGAGTGTGTGTGTGTGTGTGTGAGTGTGTGTGTGTGTTTGTGTCAGTGAGTGAGTACGTGATTGAGTGAGAGAGCGTGTCCGTGCGTGTCTGTCTGTGAAAGTGTGTGTGTGTGCGTTCACCTATGTGGATTTGTGTGAGTGAGTGATTAAGTGAGCATGTATGTGTGTGTGTGTGGCTGCGCGAGTGTGCGTGTGCCTGTGTGTGCGGTCTGTGTGTGTAATAATAAACCAGTAATAACTGGACAGGGGTGAGGCACCCTGCGGTGTGAGTCCGCAGGGCCCCGCCCGTATCATGGGGGTTAGCGGTTAGCTTGCGGCGCTACTCACGTTGGGTCTCAGGCCGGCCGCCCGGCCGTAGTACTTCTCAGCCGCTTGGTTTAGGCTGGCCTGCCTGCAGAGAGAGAGAGAGAGAGAGAGAGAGAGAGGGAGAGAGAGAGAGAGAGAGAGAGAGCAGACGGTAGGCCATCAGTCATCTTTATAAGCTCCACCGCAGGCGGAGGCCTTGAGCTGGCGGCCCGGGTTCACCGGTTCATCAGAGTTCACTGGGAAAATTGCAGGAGGGAGGAGCGATGACCCATCAATCAGTGCTTTCATCGTCGGGGAAGCAGCGGTTTCCCTTGATTAGGCCAAAGCAGCCGACCTACCTGTGCGGAGAGTCGACCGAGGTTTGTTGATCCTGTGATATTAAGGACGCCAGACGAGACAAGCTAAGCGTGCTCCATCTCGGGTATGAGCCAAGGTGAAGGCAGCCATCTTTTATAATAAACACACGCTCACACGCAGCATCGATGCCACTGACACACAAACGAGGCCGTGAGGTCTAACCTATATTGGCAGGTTCCTTTCGCTCCAGCAGATGGCTTGCCCATAAGGGTCCCAGGGAGACCATAACTATCCAGGGGCCTGAAGACATTAAGCAAAGGAATGTCAGCCATTATGAACCTGATGCTATGTTCTCATGCATCCACACCTGGTTCTGCACTGGTTCCCCTGTCTCCACACCTGGAGGTAGGGGAACCAGCATAGAACATTAGATTACTGGTTCTGTGCTGGTTCCCTCCCTCTATTCCTGGTTCTGCGCTGGTTCCACGAGTCCCAATCTTGGCTGTTTGCTGGTTCCTCTGCCTCTGTGCCTTCGAGCCGCAAAGTCTTTCGTTCATAGAAAGAAAGTACAAAAGTGTCTCTGGTAGGCTTGGATCAAAACGCACCTTTGTGACCCTGGGCTTCATTCATCTCCACTGATGGTAACGATTGTCCCATTGCAAACAGTTTAACTTTGACAAAGCCAAGGGGAGCGAGCGCTGACTGGCAGTGGGGCCCATTAGCTGCCCTGATGAAAGGCTGCAGAGGGCTGGGGCCACGCCGCTGTAGAGGTCTGTCCCGGCCTATTAAAGGCTCTGCGTCCATATGGTTTGAACTATACGGCCAAACACACCGTTTGCACCGGGGGAGATGCAATGCTTAGCGTAGAGCGGCCATTCTTCTGAAATATGTTGGCTTCAATCATGTTAAGAGTCCCCAGAAGAAGGAAAGTAAAGAGATGCCTTTGTTTAGCCACACTGTAAGTCGACACGCTACGTACGGGTTTGTGTTGGGATGTTTACCTTTGTGACTTTGAAAATACAGAAATACTAAATATTTTTGCGCGTTCAGAGGAAAATGTAAGCGAGCCAAGATGGGCTCATGAACTGACATGCAAAACCAATTGCGCCAAAGCAATGGGACTCGATAATGTTGTTAGCGTTCCCAGAACAAATGGTCCATTTAAGCATGAAATGGGGGGACAGTGTCAGAGGACCCCCCACCAGAACGGCTCTCCAAGAGGCATCGCCGTTACCAAAACAAAACAACATCCAGGACGGCCCACTCCCATACCAGCACTTTCATGTAAATCCGAGCGTGCAAATACAACCATGTTGTCATTCTTGCTGTCGTTTACAGTGATGTGAAATATGAAAGTATTTACGGGCGCGTCCCCAGACCAGGACCCACAGGGACGGGGAGTCCTGGAGGCGCTGAACACATGTAGAGCTCAGGGAGGGTCCAACAAGACCCACTGGCTCGGGGTTTAAACCCCAACCCTCTGGGGGAGTGTTTGAAGGACAAGGGAGTACAAAGACCACCAGAGCATGGGGGGGGGATGAGACCAAACAACTCAGGACTGACGAGGAACGATTCCCAGGAGGGAGGATTGTGCAGCAGTGTATTTCAAATCAACAAGACCCCGGCCGGAGGTCTATCTTCTGCGCTGATATGGGGCTGATTTATTCGCCTCCACAGGAGACACCAGCACGCACAAATCACAACACAGGTGCGGACGCTTCAGCACCGGTTACGCTGGAGCCTAAGCCCAGGGCTAAATGAACAGATTGGGTTCTGCGTCACCATACGAAGGATTCAGGGAGCAGCGCGGCTGGGATGGTCTGGAGCGGGAATGCCGTTGGTGTACTGCGTAACAGTACAAATACAGAGTACAAATACAGACTACAAATAAGAATACTGTGTAAGAGTACAAATACAGAGTACAAATAAGGGTACTGTGTAAGAGTACAAATAAGAGTACTGTGTAAGAGTACAAATACAGAGTACAAATAAGAGTATCGTGTAAGAGTACAAATACAGAGTACACATAAGAGTACTGTGTAGAGTGCTGTGTAAGAGTACAAATACAGAGTACACATAAGAGTACTGTGTAAGAGTACAAATACAGAGTACAAATAAGAGTACTGTGTGAGAGTACAAATGCAGAGTATTTGATTGTCAAAGGAAAAGATGTACAGCACAGTTGGGTCAATGCAGATTCCAGTGTTTTTCTCTCCTCGTCAAACTAAATATATATACGGTATGTCAGAAAGTACAAAAATACAAGACATTTTTGTAATTACCCATCTGTGACACACATTTCTTAGTTTTACGTGCTGAACTACTTGCATCTCATGAAGT
>JAOPJJ010000141.1:9196426-9213921 GCA_027122795.1 Enchelyopus cimbrius
TTTTTCTAAAACCCTCCACCTAAAACCCTTTGGCGTTTTTTCAAACTCAAACCCCCCCCCCCCCCCCCCCCAACACACACCTTTTTCTTTTTTCCACCTCAAACCTCACAAGTTCAATTATTCAAATAGCTCTCCTAGAGAGACATTTGCTTTAATTTTATACTGGCAACAAATGGTAAACTCACTGACAGACAATTTTCTCCAAAGTGCCATAGAAGAGAATAATGCATTATGCTGCCGAAATAGACGTCCTCCGCACTCTCGTTTTTAAAGTGAATGAAATAACTGATTACATTGCCAACTCTGGCTAGCAGAGCTGGCACCCAGCCAGGTCATAATACAGTAGCACACGTATTACTCTACATGTATTTCCCCGGGTTTGAAATCTTGGTAGATTAAATGGAGAGTTTAGGCTGGTCACACAATGAGTTTATTGAAAAGGAGACATCCAAGCTTTAGGGCATCCACATATTAGACCTGACAGCTACTATCAATTGACAAGATGAAGGCTGAAGAATTGGATTATAACGGCAGTCGTATAACTGGGCATGGCCAGTATGCAGTTATTCTATAATTCGGATATCTTATTGACTGAGCTATCCTTTGGCCTGTGGCAACCATTTTGTGTGCGTCCTCTGCGATGTAGATTTTTTTGTGAGCACTTAATGACCGGTACCAGTACTGCGTCCAAAGACATGACTGGAACTAAACAGTGAGCCTAGTCAGCCTTTTAACTAACCAGGGTCTTTGCAGGTTTCAACAAGTCAAATGTAAGACTTTTTAAGACTTTTATGAATACAATTTATAATAACGAATACAATTTCAGACCCATTTCACATTGATGATGGCAAAAAAGTACAAATGACTTGAAGGAAAATTGGAGGCCCGTAATTACGTGCAAAGTATATTAATAAAGTACAACAAAGTACATTCACTTTTTCGATTTTTGAGGACACTATAACATAACTGCAAATTGTAGTTACGTTATAGCGTTCTCAAAAATCGAAACATTTAAAAGCGAGACTGAAGTTTATGTATGTTTTAAATAAAAGTAACGTCAATAGATTTTTAAGACCTTTCAAAATCGTATTTAAGACCTTTTATGAGATTTTAGGTCATTTTAGCAATTTTAAGGCCCTAAATTCAAATTATTGGATTTAAGACTTTTTTTTACTTTTTAAGACCCCACAGATACCCTGCAAACTGAGAGCAAGGCATGGGGGAAGGTTAAACCATTCATGGATTTGGCCGTTCAGCATAACAGAGTTAGGACCAAAACTTACTGAAATTAAACGGACAACTCAAGTGAAGACAGTGAGTCGAGGGCCGACATAATAAAAAAAACACTATCTTACTCTCCTGTTAGAGAAGACTTTAAAACAATCATGTACATAATACTAATCAAATAAAAGGTCTCTTTCATCCAGCTCTCACAAGGCTCATAATCCAAACCATAATCCCTAATCCATGTTTGGTCATGTTTTTGTAGTAATTACGGCCATTGAGCATTGAAGCAATTTCTTCGAAGTACCAGAACTGATTTGAATCATTCATAAACAAAAGGAGAAAAGATAGAAGCCATACAAGAGGTTTAAAGGCTTCAGAGTCGGAAACTCATTTGGGTTCTTAATCTGGCTGTGAACGCGGGGGTCTTCTGCTGTGGCAGCTGTTTCACCCCCAGGGAGTCCACACAATGCACATTGAATTGCCTTGCTGCTGAAATCTAAACTTGCCTTGCCACACACACACACACACACACACACACACAAATCTGCAAATAACAAAAAGATTTGTGGTAGTGTTTGTCAGATGCATTATCTTGTATCGGTCAAAGAAAGAATGAAGCAAAGACATTCGGTCCCCTTCAATGACTCCCGAAGCAGAGAACTTGTGAGTGTCAGTGGATGTCTACTTCGCCCGGACATTCTTTGAGCTTCTCAAAGCCAGTAGCCTACTCAGTATGGTATGAAATGTCCCTGCCTTTGCCTGGAGCTCTTTAAACATGGAATGAGCCAGTGCTGGTAAACAATGACAGGTGAGAACGTTTACTTTCTCTTGCAGCACCTCCTGCTTCTGTCGAGGTTGCCTTTGAGAACAACTATTTGGACCGGCTCTTTCCTCCATTAATCTAAGAGCAGAAGTGAACTCCTGAGAAGAACCAGGACAACATCTAATAACAGACATGAGATCATTCATAGATCATTCACGATGATGATTACGTGTTTATGGCAGACCATGAGACGTGCACTTAGCAGCATTGCACTGACTCAGACAGTGTATTGTAAAGTGATTAGGCTTTGGCAATGCGCTGTAGAACGACTACACTGCAAGTGCTTTTACAGAAAGCCTTTGTTATAATGAATGGTCTTACAGCCAGAGCTATCCGTGCACAAACTGGAATCTCAAATACAACGCTAATTAGGAAGGGAGCGTAATATTGTTACCAAACTAGTTACCAAATATTTGTTTTCAGTTTAGTGGTAAAAACATTCATTCTTTCCCCAAATATCCAATTTCCTTTTTTGCCATTTTCAAAACGCATACAAGACAAAAACGTACAAACAAAAGAGGAATTGGATTATCAAGAATGCTTAAGATTAAAAAAAAGTATTTGGAACAGTACCCAGTAATAGGAACAAGGCTGGGGCAAAAGAAGACCACCCCCAAATAGGTCTGAACGAGTCTTTCATGTCTGTATCGACACTAGCTATCTGCTGTGCAGCTGTGGGTTGGGAGTCCGCAGCGCCCTGAACACAAGTTCACTCTGCACAAAGACAGATCCCTGCAAATTAAACACTCATTGAGAACGCAAACATCAAGCCAGGGGGGGGGGGGGGGTCATATTTTCCTCGAGACAACTGAAATCAATCATTGAACACACATTTACAACTCCTTGCCATGGTAGGGTACCATATATTTTACCTTCCCGCACATCACTGATCTTTCCGTCAGACGCATGCTAGAGGTCAGATTCTCCTCTTTCATTTCTAAGTGCTGGAATGGTGGTTCAAGTGCTGGGCCCAGCTTAAAAACATAAATTAAAAAGGTTTTAAAGGGTTTTCTGGACTTGTTCCAGGTTTGTGTATGGCGGTGCGTACTGTACGTGAATGATAACGGGAACATCTTTGCAGACAAAAGACAGCTTTGCTGAACATTTCGTTGTCGAAAATATAGGTAGACAGCGGCTATACAATTCTTTATAGCCGAACATCAACCGATTAATGTGCAACCAAAATATTCCATTAATAAAAATCAATGGTCTCAAAAGCGAGCCGCTGACAGTGGACATTATCATAAGTGATGGTGGTCACGACCCCTGAATGTGAGAACCACTACGCAGGGAACCGCAACCAGCGCTTTCTGGAAACAGTGATGCAATCACTGTGCCAATCAAGCCTCTTGGTCGCCTTAACAACAGCATCCTGCCTCTGGGGAGCAACTGGTGTCACGTGTCACTTCCCCCAGGCCTTCTTGCGGCACTGCAGCCGTCGCCTGGAATCACCCTCACATCCATCAGGAAAACGAATTGTGACACACGCACACACACACACACACATACCGCATTCACACACAGGCAACGTACCATTAAAAGATCAGTCCGGGTTTATGGACCACTGCAAATAAATTACAATCCAACGTAGCCAGCAGTGACAATACACTGCCGGGTTAAACATAAGGTGACGAGAAAAGCAATAACTTAGGGCAATTTGAATTGTAGCAGAGCGGGGGTGCGGAGGAATTGAGGTTTGTTTGATTCCCGACCATGTTTGATGAATGATTATAGTCTTTGTTCCCGAACCTCAGCCTTTTTACGCCAGTCAATCACATTAAGAAAAATAAATCTGGGAGCCCGGGCCTCACCGTGGGCCGATTGACTCCAACTGCTTTTTAATTAAAGCAGTCCCTGATGCTTCTGCCATGTGGCGGCCAGGGAGGTGCCCACAAGCTGTACAAGCTATGGCGGCTTGTGTAAAAGGGCCACCTGGGACATCTGGTCCGGTAGCAACTTTTTACCAACATCGCATCCATCGGATACGATGCAGGGCCTGGAGGCCAGGGAGTTCAATGTGGGAACAATGTGTGGCCACTTGAGCCTTTCCTTCAAGTCATGCTCAGAAAGAACTCAGATCAATGGAGGGACGGCAGAAATGGCACAGCTCCGGGAGCAGACCGGTAGGTTTCCGATAGTGCATAGAATGTGTTGTATTGATCAATGCTCAGGCTTAAAACCAATCTAGCGGTGAGAGCCTGTTAAGGCTGTTCCCATTACCATAACAGGAAATCCTGTCTAATCGTGTCTTGCTCAGAAACTCTTCTGCTCAGTATTGTGGTATTTATGCCCAAGGGTTTAATCAAGTCTCTCAAAGGTCAAATAATTAAACAAACATGCCAGAAACGTATCCATCTAAGCCTATTTCAATAATGAATATATATAGCGTTTTACAATATTGAACCCAACGTTTCAAATCAAGCTTTCCATTCTGACCAGTTTTCTGTTGGATGAGATATTTATTTTTCTAAAGGAAGTGTCATTATTCTGTAAATGTAGCTGACAGCACTTCATTTGAGCTCCTAAAACCGTAGGGGGCCCGCAATGAAAAACATTCAGGCGCAGTCTTCCCGAACCAAAAACTTCCTTCCAAAAAACCCGTGCTCAGTGTGTGCTCAGTGTGTGCTCAGTGTGTGTGTGTGTGTGTGTGTGTCTCTGCATTAAAGGGGGGTAGGCTTGGGCACCTCACTTGGCAAGATGACCACAGGGGTAACGTGTTACTCATGTGAAGGTCAGAGATGAGAGGAAGGATCAGGGCCAGAAGCACCCAGGGCCAGGGCTCAGCCAAAATAAACTGCCGAAATCAAAGCTGCAACGCATCCGGATCCCATCGCTCTCGCTCTGGTGTGGTTTCATTCATCACTGCAGCGAACAAACAAGGGAGAGACACAGAGAGAGAGAAATAAAGATAAAGCGAGCAAGAGAGAGCAGGAGAGAGCGAGACAGAGAGAGAGAGAGAGAGAGAGAGAGAGAGAAAGAGAGAGATGGCTGCTTCTGTGAAACCCAATACAAGCCAAGCTGTTCTCCATCTGCAAGTGTCAGACCCTTCTCCGTCCCAGAGACGTGACAACTTGAATTAGAAGCCGTCAAATTTACACCGAATGTGATTAGCCATAGTGTTACCCTAATGTGGCGTTCAGCGCTACCAAACACACGGGCTAATGCACGAGGCACAGAAACTGGAACGAAGTGACTGGATGAATTCATGCATATTCATCTTGTTTAACAGCCTGGAACTAGACGGACCCGGGCGGGGGGGGGACGGTAGCTTGCAGCCAGCTCCAATAGCGATGACTTAACCTACAAACATCTACGGTTTCATTCCTTCATATCCCACACAAGTGCACTGAAAAGCCCCCCCAGGACTGGGATTACAGCACTGGAGCGGACCCACCGCTCCCCCTCTCTGTGCAGCTATTCGCCTTCAAGCTTTTCACTGGGGTCACTTCCAAAGGTTTTATTATTATTGTAGTGCGCGTGTGTGCGTGTGTGTGTGTGTGTGAATGTATTCCACGCCCATGCCAATAACCTGTGGTGTTCCAACAGGGACAATGCTGCGGGTTGACATATTGTTCACACGACTTGAATACTAAAATGCATACACTGTGATCCCAAGATGAATTAGCATTTATTCAAAACAGCCTCAAACAAGTTTCCTACACAATGTTGCTGCTCTGGGGAGATGAATTCAGAGGCAAACATCCCAGTTGGAATTTGTTTTAGGTAGTGAACGTTTCTGATAATTGCAAAAGTGGTTTTCTGGGCCTCGGGAATGCGGGGAACTAAACTGACATCAGGTTATCCTGTCACTGAATTACAAAATCTATTCTTTTGAGAAAACCACCCAGAATAAGAACTGTGTATTGTGTAATGTGTTAAAAAGCCAAACATGTCATTGCTGCCATGCCTTCATACATGAGGAAAGAAACAACCACTTTATACAAGGGTAAGATTAAATCTATAACAAGATCAACGCATTATTCTAAAGAACTCC
Organism: Enchelyopus cimbrius; assembly: GCA_027122795.1. Classification (NCBI taxonomy): domain Eukaryota; kingdom Metazoa; phylum Chordata; class Actinopteri; order Gadiformes; family Gaidropsaridae; genus Enchelyopus; species Enchelyopus cimbrius. The sequence goes on from JAOPJJ010000141.1 coordinate 9,202,471, forward strand.
AGTCTGTTCCAACTATTGGCAGATGGTGTGCTGAATCCATATTCTGTTCTGGTAGAAAATGGACTCGGGACATAATTATTCCAACAACAAACGCTTAAAAACTGTAAGCCAGCAGGTCATGTTGGCATATTCCTAATACAATACAGCTTCTGTTTTAGTGCAGATACCCCTGAAGGCTCTTCCTGTCGCAATGGTCCATCATGTGACCCAGAGCACGTACCCTGAGAATGATCTGACCCCATTTGCCTTGACAGGTCGGTCCATGAAGCTGAACACCCTTTTTTTTGTTGACCTGCTCAAAAAACAGAGCACTGGGGTCTTGCCTCTTTGCGAGAGGCCAAAACAACCACGGCTTAATTCCTCATCTATTCAGAGACAAACACCCTTGTTCATGCGGTCCACTTCAGTGAATGGACGGACCACACAAACCCTTCCTCCGATGGACAAAAGCCGTTTCCTCGACGCGCCAACTGGTGTCATAACCTGATTAGAAAGAGCCGGGGGTCCCGGTCAGGGAGCAAGGGCACAGCGCCGCAAAGGCCCCCGACTGAAAAAGGCCCCGTCCATGGCATTCTCCTTGGATATTGGGGACAGGGACGTTTTTGTTTCTAACGGCTTGTGCTTCTCCGCTTACAACACCACTCACTCACCCCCTTGGTATCCAAAGCGCTGTTAATCCCATTAATATGAAGAGGATCTCTGGAGAGCTGCTGGGACCGGCCAGGCCACTGCTTAAGATCCATCATCCAACATTAGCCCCAAGAAACCCAAGCCCTTGTCTAGACCCATTAAGGACTTAGCCCTCGCAGAATCAAACCATTGGAGACCTGTGTCCAATCCAATCATGGTAGATGGCCCACACCGAAAACATTGAAAACGTGATGCATTGACTTCCTTAACTATTGGCTTCCAAAGCTTTTAGCACAAAATTGTGAATGCTTATATGTGAATGTTTCTCCAAGCAATACCGATCGTGAAAAAGATTGACAGGCAGCAAATATTTTCTGTTCATGATTATTTCCACATAAGGCAGATGTCTTTTCGTGAGCGTGCCTATCTGTACAGTTGTGGTCATCTCATGATGTATTCTTAGGGATACGTTGTTGATATTAAAGGACATTTCTTACCAAAAATAGGACACTTTTTTATTCTTCATGCCATTGTGGTATGAGAAAGAACTTCACAACCTTCCACGACGGGCACACAAAGAACATTCTATAAATATAAACCCCAATGCCTCAATCCAGCATGACACAGCTAACCTGACCTCTTCGGAAGGCAAAGTCTCCACACAGCCCGCACCAGATACCACATGCGTGATTAGCAATGCTGAGTAAAGCAGCTTTGAGCTAGCACCCCCTGTCAAAGCCGGACTACAACAGGGTCTTTCATGGAAGAGTGGGCATTGTGGCAAGCAAGGGCCTGGCCCATAGCATATCACACATGACAAATATGGCATTTTAACTCAACGGTCAACTACCCATCTGTCCATTGGGATCGGCCACCTCTGAAGGTTTGCATGGGAGACGGTGAGAGCGTATATATCATGTATCTAAAGCACCATCTGGATCATAGCAGCTATGGGTATCTGGTGGCACCTTACACACATGCATGTTGTAATTATTTGTTTGTGTTGGACAGGGAGCTGTTAAGCACTCACGTATACAACAACAACAACAATAACAAAACAGAATGCAGATAATTAAGATTGGCATTGCAGATTACTTATTTACATTAAAAACATATACATAGTGCCCAAGGCACAACGTGTTAGAGAGCAAACAGGACTCCACCGCTATAGCATTTGCGATGGAAAATGCTAATGTGTGTATTCACATACTGTAAAGGCATCTTTAAACCCCAAGAGGACATTAAAACCACAAGATGCTTTTGTTTCCTTCCGAAATACTTTCTTTTCCAAAACTCCTGATGTATTTTGCATTCGTCTAATGTTAGAATGCCAAGACAAGTACCCTATTCAGCATTCTTGTCGTGAGTGCTAGTCATGATTGTATGTTGGGTTAACATTGCGTGGTTTAACTTTGATCTTTGACACATTCTCCATAGGTTGTACTTTCCCAATATTGGGGTTTTCAGCATACAGTATAATCACCAGGACAAACAGGGTAGCTCTTGAAGATGCTTCATGCAGAGCACTCCTGCTCCACAGAGTGTGTTTCATTAACCGGATAAACTACATGCCCTGACGAGAAGGTGGCTGAATCAAAAATATGCTATGGAGGTTATTTGAAGGCAAACACAATTTCTACTACGCATTTTTTTTTATTGCAGAAATTCCCTATCTTCCCACCGGGAATGGGAGGGAACGCCAATATTGTTCCTTACCTACATTCTCAGTCTGGGCTTGACGACGCTTCCAGAAGAAGTACAATACATTCACATCATACCTCAGCTGTTTGCTGTGACCCAGATCTGAACTCTCTCTATCTGGGACTCAGCAGTGTATTACTCTTCCTTTTCAGTGACGGCGAGCCACATGCAAACGTATCCAAAACCCCTCATTAATATTATTTTTAGACCTACACACTGCAACCAGCCTAGTTTATCTTCCGAATCGTGGTGTAGGTCCAGCATCCACGTTTAAGAACCCCAACGCACTCCACACACAACCCATTGGATATAAGGGCTTGGAAGACTGTATCATAAAATGTTACATAGTAATAATAACAAGGCTCATACTGCTGAAATATGCAAGCGCTGGACGCATGAATGTTGGATTATTGATTGGATGTACAGCCTAGCTGACATATTTCCTAGAGCAGTAACTAGGACACAATTAGAGCACAGTGCTTAAACACTGCTTGTCATCATTTTAATTTGCCATATATTGTCCCTAATTGACATTATACTGTATGTCTGATTGAATGGGAATAGCTGGGAAATGACAGTATTACAAACAACCAACAACATTGTATTGCATTGCATAGCAGTTTTGCAAGCGCGTGTTGTTCCAATTCTTAATAAAATGTCCCAGCCAGAGAAATTGGCACATTCTGCCAATGCCATCTTAACGTCTAATGTGACGCGATGTCTACATCCAGGCAACACGACAACACACACTCACAACATGTCACCCACCCTTTATTTCCACCCCAAAACCATACAAGCACAGCTACGCCCGCAAGGAAAAGCCCTGAAACGCATCCCAAACAAGACCATCTGGAGGCTGCCGTCATGTGATGGGGCTTAAGAGAGCAGTTAGCAGGAGGAGAGACGGAAAGAGGAGGGGAGAGAGAGAGAGGAGAGAGGGAGAGAGAGAGAGAGAGGAGAGAGGAGAGAGAGAGAGGAGAGAGAAGGAGAGAGAGAGAGAGAGAGAGAGAGAGAGGAGAGAGAAGGAGAGAGAGAGAGGAGAGAGAAGGAGAGAGTGTGTGGCAGAAAGTGGCAGGCAAAGAGAGAGATGGAGTGGAAGAAAGAGAGAGCAAGGGGGGGCAGAGAAAGAGAGAGATCGAGACGGAGTGGCAGGCAGAGAAAGAGAGAGATTGATAGAGAGGCAGAGAGAGAGGGACGTGAGAAGAAGCCAGTATACCCTGCCTCGCTGTGGGTCTGCAGCTTGACGAGCGGGCGGTAATTACAGGGCACCAGTGTACAGTGGGGCCCGGGAGGACGGGCGCTCCTCGGACGGCGTGGTTGCCGCCCCGGGGCTCTCCCAGTGCTACCAGAAGGCCGGCCAGGCTGTTCCTCAGTACAGGCCTGGGAGAGGCACAGCAGAGCAGAGCCCTCCAACGTCAAACTGTACCGGAGCTGAGCCCTCATGCAACTTCCACATCCGGCCAATTAGGTCGACCCGTTGTAGCTATTCATGGCTCTCCAAAACGTACACGCACGCACGCACACACACATAACCTGGTGGGTAATGATGCATGCATCTAAAACAACGATATACCTGTAGGTATCATGAACAGGTTCTCTGCAGTCATGGTTACACCATAGCCTGAAAAGTATTGATATTGTAGCCCATACATAGTTAATTTATGATATATAATGTCATTTTTTTGTTACTTTAGTTTGTATTCAGCATGACATGAGGCAACATGTACAATATGTGCTGAATGTACTAGAAGTTAATATAATATTAAAATGTAACAGCTTAAGTTTATGACGGAACAAACACCTAATATCATTCAAAAGACGTGCATTTCAAACAAATCCATACCACTCAAGTGAACAAATGGTTTCGCACTTTGCTATCTCGTGTCGACAGCCTAGGGCCTCTTCCTCAGGTTTGCGGCTGATTGGGCCAGATATTTCATCCCTGACATTTATCTCTGCTCTCCCATTCCTTTCCACAGGTCTGACTTCAGATCACTGCAGCAGATATGAACTTGTGTGACGTACCGGTCCCGCTTTCCAGCAGCGGTGTCAAGGCTGGCTGTGTGCTAATGATGAGTTGTCCCCGGGGAAGGAGAAGAAAGGCTTGGTGCGGTGATTTAGCACCACAAAGCAGACTACTGCTCAAGGCTGCCATGTGTATCTAAGGACACCTTATGACTGACTTCAAGGTCAGACCACGGCTACTCTTTTTTTGCACCTGAAAAAGTTGAAACTATGACTCTTTTTTTTTTTTTTATATATTGAAAGACTGTTTCCCCCCTCCTCGCCCTGACCATAACCTGCTTACGCCCTTTGGTTAATATGTAGGGAATGTGCAAAGTTTACTCAAATCAATGAGTAACGGGTAAGAACACATTCTGCTTGATAAGAAGTGCTTTATACAGGAATACTTTGGGAGAGACCAGACACAGCGCAAAAGGGGCCCATTTCAAAGCCAAATACAGTCATAGTTCACCCCGCCCAGCGAGGCAATTCATCAGCGATTGCTGGATTTAAAGTTTGAATGAGACCGGGTCACAATGCAGCTGAAATCTCTATCGTCTTAAGAAGCTTTCCCCTAACCTGCAGGACTCTCACGCACATAGACACATGCATTACAATAGCATGTTCCCAGCACTAAGCCACCAGCAAATCTGTTCAGTTGCTCTGGTTCACAAAATCTCTTCAAGTGCTCTTGTTGCGAGTTTCTCTTCCTCCACCCACGATGAGGAACCAGCACAAGAAGCTACTAATGACACGCACACGCGCACGCACACACACACGCACAGTGCCTAAAACCCATAATTGACAGCCTCTAATGGAAACCATGTTTGAAATCATAAACCCAGCAGGGCCGCCGTTCTGTGAGGGACTATTTGAAAAACTTTAGTCATCAAGTCATTTCCTTTCTGCCAGTGTTTCATGAAAACTCCTGGTAGAACTCTTGTGTGGTATGAAGGCAGATGATCAATTGTTTTTCCAACACATAGAAAATAATCAGAAAATAATAAATACAAGGGATGGCCAATGACATTAGTATTATTTTTGCATCGCCATGGAAACAATTCAGTTGTTCTAAAATCAAACGGTTTCTTCCAAAATACAAAAAAACATGGCGGTTGTTGGCGTTGCTCGACGGATGCACTGTTCACCCACATCATCACACTGGCTGGCGTTTTGCAGCAGGAGCTCTCAGGCCTTCAGTGTGGGGCCACTCCCAGGACATTTTATGGACAAATGCTCTCATCCATCTCTCGTGTGGATGCCCGTATCTCCTGATCAAAGCACAAAGTGCAGGGCCTCAGCCACCCGACCATGAATAATGTTCAGAAGGCCTGGGGGAATATGGTCCATGTTACTGCTGTACAGCCTTGACTTGGCACTCGGTCGCTGCCACCTCGGTTATAATGCGTATGTGTCCAGATGAATATATCTACATGCTTGTAATACTTTTAAAATAACATTAATAATGATAGTTAAAATAATTTTGTATTTTGACTGTATTTAGTTAAAATGACTATGAATCATTTTCCTAATACATAAACCTTATCCAGCCTAGATGCAATACCTCTGAACATTACAATTAAGGAGATTTATCTTATCTCATATGCTACTGGCGGAAGGCAACAATCACTTATTGTTGACTTATTAATCAAAGATGGCAGGCTTTAGCCTACTTGCCAAGGGGATAAAAATAACAGTTGAAGTGAAGCCAGACAGATCTGCCATCAAAGGGCTCGTTTGTGAGTTGTAAAGTACTATCACCCAGTTATCACCAATAATAAAAGCCGAGGTTCTTGCTGCATATGTGGGCTACTAAGATTGATGCTTTATTATGGCATGCTTTGCGGCGTTGTGTTTTTTTAGAAGTAAAGCTGAACAATCTCCACGTGGTATTTGTCAAACGTTAACTTAATTGGGTCATATTTCAAGAGGCTGCGTCTGGAAACTTTATTTTTGTCTCTTTGACAGCGAAAGCCAGGACACACTGGAGGTCTTTTCCTCCGAGACTAATTATTTCATCTAAGAAATAAACTGAAGTGGGAACACAATCTCACAAGACCAGGTGGCTTTATCTTGGGTGTTTTAAGTAAAAACACGTAAAAGCTCGACATGACAGCACGCATGGCCAAGAACAACACGCAGGTACATAACCCTAACCCTGACACAAACTATCGCGATAGTTGTTTTACACAATGAATAGTGAATTAATCACACTTGCTCACGTGCCAGCATCTATGATAGCGAGCAGCTCATTGAAACGGGCTCACTTCTAAATTGCACGCGCATCACTTTACACACGTATCAGCTGAAAGCCCGAGGGCACGTCAGCAGCGCGCGGATTTGCACCAGCATCACTTTACACACTTTTCAGTTCGCGCCGAAAAACCCCGGGGGGTACGTCAGCAGCACGCGCAGCTCCTCGAGCCGTCCCGTCGCCGCGAGCACCACACAAGTAGTCCTCCCGCCGTGTGTACTCACTACCACTTCTTTGTTGTTGTTTGGGTTGAGCGCGATAACGCCACGGAGAAACGCCTACGTCACAGCCGCTCACTTCTCACTAATAGTGCAACGCGAGTATCATTGAAGGACACGCGTCATTCATTCAGTACCTGTCATCGTAGCAGAAATCGGCGCCCAGCGTGTTGACATAGAGGACCACAGCCACGACGCCGCACGCCACTTCTGCAATCATTTCTCCCGCAAGAACAACAGACCAAAAGGTTGAAAAAAAGGACAAAACACCGGCCGAAATCAATCCCGCTGTTTTCTTTCAGTCCTCGTCTTTGTCAACGTGTTTCTGTGAACACAGTCCCGATGTCCCCATCCTCCCGAAGTGTAGTAAGTGGATCATCCATGGGTGCATCTTCTAACCCATGTTGGGCGAGATCAGGATATCGTCCATCCGACTGTGGTGGGACACACGACAAGCCCTCACTGGATCTCTGACAGCATTTGCACGCCTTCACCAGAGACGCGGCCGTCTGATGCATAGCAGTGCACCGATACACGTCGTGATTGAGCCGCATGTGGCTAGGGCTTGGCGCATGCGCACTTATTCATTCCCAGCTGAATAAAGGGATGCTGGACCCAAGACACACACAACAATGAGAAAACTGTATTTTACGCTCTGCGTTGTTTTATCGCTGTGCTTTACAAAATGTTTTAATGTGTATGCGTTGTTTGTGTCTACTCATTTTGAAAACCCAAGAGAGGTAAGAATAATACACATGAGTCGCAATGTTTCTGTCTCCGACACTAATCTGGTCTAAATCCAGATCAGGTAAACAAAATAAGACCAATTGGCTTCTTTGATCTAAATTCTTTGAAATACAAAAATGGACCACTCAGCCCTCAATCTACTTATATACTATCATTATCGATGAGCTTAATGTATAATGGGCTCAACATGTAATTAAGAAATAGTACGGTAAACCATTAATGAAATTGGTGTGGTGTAAAAATGTGTGGAAAACCCAGCGTTTCAGAGACTGGTTCAGGTCACAGTATGGAATAAGTCTGGAAGGTTCTCAAGGTCTTTCATCATGTAGGACCTGATACATCCTGAGAATCTACAGGATGAACGATACAAATACAATCCTACCTTAAGTGACCAGTAGAGGGCTCCAAGGTTAGAGTTTCGGTGCATCTTAGTTCTGTGCCAAAACAACATTGTACCAAATATAACATGTCTCACTCTGAGACTATAGCATGTCTCACTCTGTTTTTTATACTACCAATCATTGCTCATGCAACATGGCATGGTAATGGCGTATTTGGGAGACAGCATGATGAAACGATGATGTAATCCATTACTGGAATTTCTAAGGACAATCACAGTCATAAACATGCTGTGGCGGTGGCCAAGAAGACACGGAGTCCAGCTTTTAGTGAACTGTAGTTCTGCGCCCCGTACACCGCACGACCCCAGACCCACATTTATTCACCACAATACGTTGTATGCTGTTGTAACAAATCAATGTATAATGGATTTATAATGGAATGCCAATACATGCTTGCGATTTCTTCGACACACTCACAACCACACTGATATAGGCACATAGACACACACAGAAACACAAACACGCACGCACACACACACACACAAATAAGGGATACATAATGACACAATGATGGTTGGTCAATATTTTGTTTTGCTCATTACTCATGTAGTTCACCGTATAGTATATTTGGTAACATATTTTACGTTTGAAGCTATTAAGAACGAGACACAGCGAGACTGAATTAAAGGGAAACAAATGATGAGCATGGGTAGCCAGTCTCATGTAAGTGACAGCGCAGTCAGACCTCCCTGAAACTCTTAGATCCGGAGAAATTACAGGGCGAAAACATTCTAAGGGCTCTCACATAATTACACTCTCAGGCCCACGTCTGGAGGACAAAATCACTTCTGTATGGTAAGAAACGTGACTGTGGTAGAGCCTAAACCGACGCACGGGCCAGAGACTCTTGACTCAGGCCTTGAATAATGGAGACACAGGATGTACAGCAAGGGGGAAAACTAATGACAAAACTAATTAGGAAATCGGCTCGCACATGTCACTTTTGCTCGCTTCCGTTCACATCGCTGAGAAAATGTCAGCCGTTTTATAAATTACCATTTCTGACAAATAAATGTAGTGCGGCCTGAGACTCGGTGCTTAGGCCATTAATATAATATAAGCCTTACGATGTCATTCCCCTTCAGCGCAATCCACTCCTGCTTCGTCTGCACTCCTTTGGCTCCTAGTTTACATTGTCACAGGATGGCTCCTAGCCTCCGACTCCAAAGGCTCCATTTCTTTTGCAATGACAGGCGGAGCTGCAAGAAGTGACAATCTAGCACCATTAAGGAGAACGACAGGTCTCCTGCTTGGTCAGCATTAGGCACAAAGTAACACACTTCTCACGTTGAGTCTAATGGCGCTGCAGAGGAAGGGGCTCTGGTGATGGATACATCCAGCTCAGACGCAAGGAGCCCGTGTTCATCAGGCAAGTGTCTGTGACATTTCCATTAATACTACTTGCCGTTCCTTTCTCCATTAGGGGGCTATGCGCACCAGGGCAGCATTATTAATTGTGTTTGAATCCGAGGGCCCGAAGGCATGATTGACCATATTGCATGAGAATGATGCCGCTGTCTGAACTCATGCATTGGTTGCTACCCTCGCCACAACAACTGAGAGAACTCAGGTTATGAGTCCCTATGCATTCATCTTATGCCCGGTCTCGTAGTCTGCTGCCCTCCATCCCAGATAAGCAGACAGACACACACATTAACACACGCATCACAATCATAATGTTTAGCAATCACATAACCTAATAGGTGGTGTGTGATGACACAAAGGAAGACCATATATGTGAGTGTGTACTGCTATGAAAGGACTCTTGATCCCCTTTACAATGAACCAATCAGCATGCTAACGAGCTTACATCATATTGTTTACATCTCGTTCATATCTTGAGCCCATGATTATGCTTTGAATTAAAGGGAACTAATCATGCTTTAAACCTGGCCTCACGCTGACGTAGGCACGGCATGAATGCACTTTGTTCACTGTTTCGCACGGTGAGGAACAGCATTGTCCGCAGACAAGCTAAAGACTTGCGGACGGTTGAATGGGGCTTGATTTATGAAGTGTTTTCAATGTATAGAGCATTTAAGGTTGTCTTTGGCCTCTCCAGTGATTTGTGTGCTGTTGATGACCAAATGTCTAGTGTGGTTAGTTTTTGTTCAGCGTTCATAGTGACAGTGTTTTTTTACGTCAGCTCATAGCATCACATCAACTTGTGTCATTTCTATCCAAAAACAGGTCACGGACACACACAAATACACACACACAATGGTACAATTTTCAATCGCCTGTAAAATAAGTACTGCTGGTACGCCACAAAGAGTGAAGGACAAAAATCAAGCATCAATTGTCTCCTTATGTTAAGCTATTATTACAACTCCCAACGCAACCTTGAATAGCTTATACATCGTTTGAGATTCAGAGTCATTTAGACGTCAAAGATCTGGTACTTTTAAAAGTCACTAATGTGGAAAGAGTGGTGAGGAGCTTTATAAATAGAGAACAATACATTCTTCAACTCAAGTTTAGCAGCGGCTCAGCTTAACCAAGTTTCATCTGTTTATGCTATACAGACATAGGCATTCTGAAGGAATACTGTGGCTTTCATGGAATACCGTTTTCCCTCTCGAGCAGACCCAAGAGGGGGGGGTAAGCGCAGCGGATCAGAGGGTGATGTGGTGGTGGCCGCGGTGGTCATCGCGGGGGTGGCACTCTTCCCCGTACGACAGTTGCCCAAAAAGTATTCTGCCACTGTCTGCTCATTTGCATAGAGCAGTTATCCAGACTGGAGCGAGGTCTCTCCATGGATGAATCAACGTTCACCACCGCGGACACAATTGCTGAAACCACTCCTCCTCTGACTCGTGTCAGGGGGGATCCGTTACCCCGGTCTGAAGAGAGGCTGGATAACTGATAGGTTTCGCATTTCAGGGCAATGCAGATGCTCTGTGGTTTCCTCCCGTGGATTTGATTATTTCTGACAACAATAAGATTCAAGGTCATGAAATAAGAATGCAACTGTTTTTCTGTGCCAAGCCTACCACGGCCTGTACCCTCAGGCCCTGATCACCATCCATAGAGTTTTTAATGTTTGGAAGTGTGATTATAGACTAACCCCGTGCCCCAGAGCCAACAGCACGACACATTACACTACGATGAAGCAGGCAAAACAAAACATCTTAGTTCTTAGAATCTGCGAAAATGTGGACACACTGAATAAGTTGTTTCTGTCAACTCAATACCCAGCGAGGTGGTGCTCTTAATGTTTTGCGTGAGGCAAAGATTGGCAGAGGTTGCGAGCTTGAGTCCTGTTCTTTCATCTGTGCTCTGGTGTGAGTGTGTTTTCGCGAGGCCTTTTCATACGAGCGTTGGTGTATTTACAGCTGGCCTTCATTTGAAACACTTGGTAGGACTACTGGATACCTCTGATGCAATCCCAGATGATTCAAACTCATTTGCTTGGCAGGGGCTCCAAGGGGCTCTGAGACTGTCAAGTGATGGTTTGATCGCTGGAGCTCTGATCCCCTTGGCCTGCAACCCCCCC
>JAOPJJ010000141.1:9333278-9344131 GCA_027122795.1 Enchelyopus cimbrius
ATGATTCACTCACAACATGCTATAAACATGACTCACTCACAACATGCTATAAACATGATTCACTCACAACATGCTATGAACATGATTCACTCACAGCCTGCCCTCCCTGTGTCCCGCTGCAGCCGTGGCCCAGCGTGTCCAACCTGGCCAAAGACTTTGTGGAGCGCGTGCTGACGGTGGACCCCAGCGAGCGCCTGACGGCCGGCCAGGCCCTCAAGCACCCGTGGGTGGTGAGCATGGCGGCCTGCTCCTCCATGAAGAACCTGCAGCGCTCCATCTCCCAGAACCTGCTGAAGCGCGCCTCGTCCCGCTGCCACAGCACCAAGTCGGCCCAGTCCACGCGCTCCAGCCGCTCCACCAAGTCCAACAAGGCCCGGCGCGCCCGCGAGAAGGAGCTCCGCGAGCTCAACCGCCGCTACCAGCAGCAGTACAACGGCTGACGTCCCCCCCGACACCAACCCCCCACCCCCTCCCTCCCACCCTCAGCCCCCTGCCTGCAGTGGAGGAGGCAGAGACAGACGTCTGGGGTGGCTCCTGACCCTGGAGGAACTTTCGCCGGGACAGCCGCAGATCAGAGGGGCAGTGCCCAGCGCCCCCCTCATCCGGTGCCATCGCCCACTAGGATGGTCACCGTAAAAATAATATATGAATGGAAGCTGGATGAAGCCAGATTAACCTATCAGTGGGGCTGGGACTGAATGTTGCCGGTTAGCAGCGGGGGGGCACACGGGATTCTCGGTGGAAGAACACACTTTTGGGCAGCATGTACACGGTGGGATGCCGCTTCTGGGTGAGGAACTCGTGGACTCCTCCTCCTCACCCAGTAGCACGAGGACACCCGTCTCCCAGTAGTGCTGGGGGAAACACGGAGGCCGCCCGCTCGGTCTCTCGCTCATCCCCCCCGAAGGAAACCTCTTCCTGCCCAAGATGGCTGGCGTAGACTCGCTCCCCTCCTCCTCCTCACCTCTTCGTCCTGTGCTCCCCGTGTCTCTCCGTATTTATTTATTATGACTGACGTTACTATTGGGTTCAGTTCAAGCGGTCACTGGATGATGGCCGTCGATGATAATCTGTTGAACAGAATTCTTCGTACTGTGGTAGGAGGGAGAGGGTTCCCTTTTTGTTTTGAAGAGGATTGTTCATTTCAAGGTTGAAAGAAAAATTGCTGTGAAATAATTATTGTGCGACTTGAACAGATGGACAAGTACAGCCAGAACGTTATCTTAAGCGCTGGGCATCCGATCACACTGCCAAAACCTTCATATTGTTTAAGGCCAACATTCAAATACATACATTTGTCAGGACTCATGCCTAAGCTTGTCTTAATCTTGCATTTTGCTCCATTCAATTAACACATCTGCAGCTGTCTAATACTTGGTATATTGTGAATCTCCTGATATTTCTTCTGCTTCCATGGCGTTGTTTTTCATTTTTAAGTGCAATCAGCAATTCCCATCGAAAAGCCATCAGAACAGCTGGAGGTCCACCACAGTTTGAATTGGTCCTACCAAAGATATTTTAAGATGAGAATATACTTGGTCCATGGCGGTTGTTCTTTATTAAAGCGCCACATTCTTGGCTCTAGCCTCCTAGCATTTCCTAAAGGTACATTAGATCTGTTACAAAGAGAACTCGTATGTTCCCTGCCACCGTATGTAATCAATATTAAAGGATATGCTGTCCTTTCCACTGCACTCCCTGAGTTAGCGTTAAGATTCTAAGCAGTTTAATGGATCTTTTTTTATGATGTACATGCCTGTGAGCCCTTAAGCTGTTAGAGCAAGTCTGAAACAGCCACCTGCCCGAATAGGTTTTATATTGTTTTATGCGTTAAATCATTTAGTCATTCCACGTTTGAAGAACGCATATGTGCTTCGTTGGCCTCAAAACGTCTACTCTTTTCAATGTGAAGTTATGTAAATGTAAATTATGGATGAAGATGCATCTCAACTAATATTAGAATGGTTAAAAGAATCCATGCTATTAAATGCATTACAGTAAGGTTTGCACTTAATCTGAATGATATTGGAAGGAAGAGATAAAACTTTTTAAAAATTCTTATCCGTAGTAGAGGACCTATGGACTTTAGATCATTGCCACTCCTTTGCCCTTCCTTGTTTTGTTCACACATTGAATAATAATTTTGTCCCGATGCCTTTTCAAGATATTAACTGAGATATAAATTGTCAAACATAAATTCAGGACACCGTTGCCTATGCACCATTTTTGTATTTTTCTAAAAACCCAATGTATGGGGCAAGTACAATTGTAAATCTTTAAATGTTATGTTAAAAATGCAGGACCAAGGCTTGGCTATATTTGTTTTGGTCAGTGGTTTTCCTGTTTTGTTGCAAAGCACTTCCTAGAAAAGGTCATGTTGAGGTTAGCTTAGGAAGAAACAAAAAGTATAGAGTGACCAGAAGTTTTGAGCACCGTAGAAAACGAGTGTGTTTATAGTGGGATGGTATCTGTGATTACGAGGGCTTTTACATTTCTCTGTATGACTTGTTATGTCAATAACTCATGTGAGCAGCCTGCTATGAGCTGGCCTGTTATTATAAACCTTATATTTTGTGAAGTTTTTGTAAGTGATACTGGAAATCTAACCGAGCCACATCAACTGACCTCATTTTTCCTTTTTATGTTGGAAAATGATTTTGTTATTTTGCTTTTCTTGGAATGTTCTGTAATCTTCCTGAAGGGGACGTGGAAGAGGAGGGGGGGGGGGGGTTGGTGGAGGTTGCACACGGGAACTGTTGGTGGACAAAAACTTTTTTTTTTAAACAAAATAATAACCGTGATAATGACACACAGCAACAATTTCTTTGCTATGCCATATTTACTATCCGTCAGGCTCTGCTCCTCTGCTGTGCGACTCTGTTCTCTCTATTCTAGAACATTCCACCTGTCCAGATTCATCTGAATGCTGTATGCTCTGCCCCTCTGACCATCTACTTGCTAGCGCAACACCTGTTTATTGTTTTATTTTACATATAGACAAGGATATTGGAACATTTAAATGGTGTTCTTATACAGTCTACAATATGCGCAAAGACAACCTGGAACAGACTGCTGTTTGTGGTTTGTACGTAAATTTATAGTGACCTCAATAGTTAATCTTAATTCACGATGACAACATGTGTTCTAGATCATAACAACCATTATCATAAACCATTATCATCACCATGTTGTGGTGTTTAATTCATTGGTAAATTAGGGAATTACACAGTTGGCATTATGGTAAATCATGGCAACTATCTGTTGGACTCGCAGAGAATCACACTTTCCAGAATTTCCAGAACCATTGCTGAATGTCAAGTTTATTCCAATGAATTACAATGACGTATTTGTAAACTGTTTTGTAGAATGCAAAGACACATTTGTACAACTGTTTCCTCTAACCTTTCTATATATACTTGTGATTTTGTGTACATGCTGTTGAGCTGAATGAAGTAGCCAATGCAACACTGTTACTTAATTACAGTTATTTGTATTATTTGTGTAAATGAATATCACTTAACACTTCACTTGTTTTTCTTACTTTTGTAATTCTTTTATACAATGAATTTCTTAAGTTGTTGTTTTATGCAGATGTGCAAATAAATTACGAATGAAGGTGAATGTTTTATTTCAAGAGATATTGCATTCCTTGTGTCAGTGTGTGCAGCAGGCTTCTCTCTGTTTATCATAATGATTCATACCAAAATGCAGTGCAGCTGTTGGTTGTTCATACATGTGTTAGGTTTGACTTGTATTGTTCTCCAAACCCTGTATAATCTCTTTATTTATACCACTTCATCTAACTATTCTATTACAATACTATTTTATTCTCTAAGAACAAAATCCACAGATTACCGATAATAATAATAATAAATTGTATTTATAATGCACTTTACATCATTGATCTCAAAGTGCTACAAGTTAAAAATGAGTAGTTTAAGGGGAAAAAAACTAAAACAAAACAAACATCTAGGGGGGGCCAAAAGCTTTGCTAAAAAGAAATGTCTTAAGACCTTTTTTAAAACAGTCCGTGGATTGTGGTGCCCTCAACTCCTCAACCCCTAACTGACTATCATACTAAACCTGTGTAGGTTTGGCCATGGCGGTGTAAAAACCACAGGATTTGGATCAATGAAGTATGAAGTGAATCAGGTGCCCTCTACAGACTAAACTGTGTACAGCCAGCAGCTGCAATACCGGGGGCTGCTCGAAACTAGCCCTAACTTAACTATGTCTAACTTAATACCTGAACCTAGCCATCTCTAACCTAAATGTATCCATTTATAACCTAATACCTACTACTCCTAATACCTCCTCTAACCAAATTCATATACTTAACAATGTTGAACATAATAGGTAAACTTAACCATCTCTAACATAAGTCGTAAGTCATAATCATGAGATAAAAAGACTTAATAATGAGATAAAATGCGTTATGATTTCTCATCTCATTATTCGACTTTTTACGTCATTAATATGACTCGCATCATTTCACAAACCTTATTTATTTGACCTGTGGGGTCAATTAAATACCATAAACTATATGTAATAATCTGTAAAAATGATTTCTAACCTAACACATAGACTTAATCATCTCTAATCGAATACCTCAATTTAACCAGCTCAAATTGTATTCTAGTACATAACCACAAAACTTAATTCCTAAACCTATTGAACTCCGACATTATTCTTAAACCAATCCATCTCATTCCTTAATGTAGACATTAACATATAACACAAATATATAAATATTAACACTTCTATCTTTATGCTTTAACTTCATTTATAATCCCTAAATGTAATCTAATCCAAACTCTAAAGTAACCATTTCTACTCAATACATCCAACTCTGACTTAACACCTGAGATTAACAATTTCTAACCTAATAGGCTGCCTAAAGAGAACTATCTCTAACGTAATTCTAACATCTAAACAGTTAAAATGTGCAATTTATTAACTTAAATGTTATTTTCCACGCCATCCTAGCAAAATGAAGCCCTGAAGCTGCAGTCTCTGGCATTGCAGGAACGCAAGATATACATCTACCCATGTCCTTAAGGTTGCCAGGTTGGGCAAGATTAATGTTTTATTTTAACCAAACATTGGCTATTGAGATTATCTAAATCTGGCGAATGTTGATTCAAAATACAATTCTGGAGAAAAAAAAAGGTACATCCATAGCAGGTTATGAAAGTATTACACTGAGGCGACGCAAATCCAGAATGTACGTGTTTCAGCACGGATCTGGCAACCCGACCAAACAGACGTCAGTGCGCTACGGAGGAGTTTGCTTCTGGTCGCTTTTGTTCCGCGGCTGTTAAACCACAGACCCGTCGAGCACTGACCAAGCACCGACTGTGACAACATACAAGGACACACGTCTATTGGAAAAGCGAGCCATGTAGGTGAGCAGTTCCTAGTGAATGCTAAGCTAGTGCTACAGGACGTTATGCTGCTAGCATGCTAGCGTGTCGCGTGTGACCCGGCGGGGGGTCCGCAGCCGCGTTAGCACGCTCCGGTGTTTACATTAAGGCACTACATTGTTCCCTTCAGTGCCTTTACGAAGTAAACAGTTCAGAGGTCTGGTCCACACTATGTCCCATGTGGTCTGTGTTGTGCCAGCCTCGGATATAATGTGACGTGTGTTGATGCTGTTTCTGATATTTTAAAGATTGAACGTCGCTGGATCTTGATATGACAACATTACAGTAGTACCATGTGTTTAGCTGGACGTTGTGGACAGGTCTGTCTTTACTGCTGTCTTTTGTTAAAGCCTTTTTGACTCCATAAGTGGTGGTTTGCCCTGTGGCCATGGGTTAGCAAGCCCTGCTTTAGTCACTGGCTTGACTCATTGTGTACAAATAATAGCCAACAGCCATGAACAATACATTTACTAAGTGTAAACATTCAAACCAAGATGATGTATGACACCCATTAATTGATCCTATTGCATATTGACTCCATAGCCTTTTGCCATAATGCTGGTATCCGGATGTGATGACGGCCTCAGTCCTTCAATACAGGCTGCACAGCAGGGGCTGATTGACTGCATTAACGACACAGTAAAGCCAGATGCTGTCTCTTCAGTTCTCTGATTGCATGGGAATGCAACGGTTTTTACTAATCTTTGCATGAAGTTCAGCATTCTGTCTTTTCTTTATTTTGCAGTGTGGTGTGTTGTTGACCCGAGTTGTCCCACCCTGTCGTTTACAGCACTGCCGTACGCAAACATGGCTATTTATATGACCGTGGGCCAGAACCAGTAGTAATTAGCTCTTTTGTTCTATAGTTGTGGATCTTTACCAAAGCCTCAAAGCAGTGATTCACCCCACACGTCCCAACAGTTTGTGTTTGGCAGCCAGGATCCCTTCATTTTATATTCTGTAGTTTTATCATCTCCTATCTCTCTTAATGGTTTTGGTTTGTTGACTCATACTGTTGGGATATCACATTCAACAGGCAATATCTATCACTGTGTGAATATGATAATGGTATGATAATGGGATTCTTTCAAAGTGATGCATGAGTTGAATACAGCTGTCTAGAGTTGGAACATAAGTTAAGTTAAGGAAGAGTCTTAGTAGTGTAATACATAATAATAATAATAATAAAAGTAATATATAGGCTAAATAAACAACTGCCTCCTGGGAGACACTTCATTGCATACGCATTTAGGAAGTGCATGTGTCTGTGTTACGAGTGGTTTGTCTAGACGTGAATTAACACCCTCTTATCTCGTCCAGCCCTGTCCAGGAAGGGGTGGGGGTCTGAGCCAGGGAGGCTGATACGAAGCCATAGTTTGCTGTGTGTTGCTTCACCAGCCTCCAAGCTCATTTAGGAGAATGCGTTTATGGTGGGCTAACAGTACCCATGCTAGCCCTGGGCGTTGAGAGATAGGTGTATTTGTGAGGCTGTCTGGTTGCTCCTCCTCGGCCAGAGGGCACCTGCAGCTCCTCGCACTGGAAGAGGAACATGTGGTTGACTAGCAGTGCATTCTGTCCGGAACCAGCTTCTCTGCCCTCACTGTCTCCATGTGAAGGATTGTGTCTCATTGTGTGTTACGATCGTGCATCCTTGTGCTGTGTCTCACTATATGCAAGAAGGAGGCGCACATGTGTGCTTGGGGAGTGAAGGAGAAGACATTGATCCAGTGCAGGAGTATTTTGTGATTGTGCCTTATTGCAGTCTGTTCCTGACAGACATACATTTGGGTTTTCAAACAAAACTGTGCCTCACTGTACTCTTACCTTATAGGAATCTAAAGACGCAGACCCTGGATTGAACCAAACTATCGTCGCTGATTGGACCGAAGCCAAACCTGCACATTTCCACTGGCTTTCACGCAATGCGTCTCAAGATGACCGCCATGTTTGTAGTCGGCGACCAGAACTGACCACCAAACTGCACTACAAACATGGAGAGGAAACGCCGAAAGAAATGAATCAAGCTGCTCAGGACTTCAAACATGTGGACTCGGTCTCGGAGCTCTGGACCTGAAATCCTGAGTTCCAATTCTTAACCCCCGCATCCTGTGTTCAGTCACCCTTAATCCATTACCCACCGCGAGCCGCTCCCCCCATCCAACGGTGCGGGTCTGCCAGAGGAACGCCATGTCTCTGCATCCCATCTGGCTGTCACTGTTGTTGGGGATGCTGCTGGGCTTTCTGCCCATGGTGGGAACGGAACCAGAGGGCGGAACCCAGCAGCCCCCTGACGCTCCCGCTAGGCCCAAGTCCCCGCCTTCCTCCTCCTCCTCCTCCTCCTCCTCCAACTGCTCGGATCTCACGGTGAAGCTGGAGTTCTCGACTCGGGTGGTGGAGCACGGTGAGGGAACAACTCGTTCTTCCAAGATCGTCACTTGTTTCTCGTCAGTCCTGTGAAGGGGGTTGAAGGTCTCCCGTCTCCTGTGGCCTATGCGTAGCTGCAGTTGGAGTCTGGGATTCCACACATTGTTTGTCCGAGCGATTTATGTTCGGCACAACATGCCATCAGTGGTGTTAAGTGGCGGGGTCGCTATCGCAGGTATTGTGCTGAGTGAGGCATTGTCTGCACAAAAGGACTGGTTCACGTTACTACTTTTCTGCTCCGTTCACGTATTGTTGTCTCTGTATTAAGAAATGTTATGCAATACAGGTTATGTAGGTTTCACTACTGGGATTACATCATCACAGTCATTGTGAGTGAATCGATTTCCATACCTGCCCTACCTTTACTGTATTAACTGGGCTATTTAAACTGATACCCCCCAGCTGCAGAGAGATGGAATAGCGTATGCTTTTGTTGCCTTCTTGTTGTTGTTGTATTTTTGAGTTGGTTATGCATCGGGTGGTCAGGAACTGAGATGTTCTGTTGCAGCTGCACCTGCCTGCCCACAGCTGCAGAAACGCCTTCTGTCTAAAGTCTCAGAGCTTTCGATAATGTCAACAAATGGATAATATCCCAAAGGTTCTGATAAAATTTGGTTTCAC
This sequence comes from Enchelyopus cimbrius, assembly GCA_027122795.1. Lineage (NCBI taxonomy): Eukaryota > Metazoa > Chordata > Actinopteri > Gadiformes > Gaidropsaridae > Enchelyopus > Enchelyopus cimbrius. The sequence goes on from JAOPJJ010000141.1 coordinate 9,341,747, forward strand.
ACATAGATGAATCCACTCGTTCATTTTGCCACATTTCTTGTTACTTCTGAGGTGTTATTCTGTTTTCCATATGGTTTTTTTCATCCATTCCTCTAAGTATTTTTAAAACCTAACCTATTGGACCCTTATAATGTTTACGATATTGACATGGGCTTCTTGATAAAAAGTGCATTCTGTGCACTCTGTCTCCTGCCTCGTCTTTGCCATGTGCAAATATGTTTTATTTCTTTTCTTTATATATTTAAATAGGCCTTTCTGCACTTTCTGAACAGGCCTGTGCAGACACTTGAGCGTGTCTGTCTGCAGGGTAGGACATGTATCCCCGCCCCGCAGGCCGGAGACCCAGAATCGAACCCGAATCGCTACAAGACGACACTGCCTAGCTGGTTAGCGCGTTAAGCAGGACGCCAAACCCACGGATGGTCTCCTAACACGGATGGTCTCGCTCTTCCCTCTCTGCGCAGAGTACATCGTGGCCTTCACGGGCTACTTCTCCGCCAAAGCCCGCAGCCTGTACATCAACAGCGCCCTGAGGAACGCCGCCGGCGCTGGCGACGAGGCCCCGGAGTGGCACATCGTTCCGCGGCAGAACCCGGCCTCCGACTTCCCCAGCGACTTTGAGGTGGTGCACATGCTCCGGGCGTCTCCTAGCAACCTGCTGACGCTGGAGGACCACCCGTACATCAAGCGCGTGACGCCGCAGCGACAGGTGTTCCGGACGCTCAAATACACGCCATGTGAGTTGTTGCTCTGTTCGTCGTTTATTTGTTTATTTGTCATTTGTAGCTCTCCGGATGTGCTAATATTCGGTTGTGGTTCTCTGTTTCGGAGCGTAACTGATTTGAGTACTTTTTTTATCTTGTGCGGCCCTAAAGTTTCGTAGTTTACTGGTACACGTGTATGGAGTCATTTCACAAGCAGCCTTGCGGACTTTAACATTATTCATCATGGTCTCTGACTAGTTCATCTTATCTGTCATCAGTTCCTTATTCCTCTCCGTTACATTTCATATGAAGCAAGCGGAGGGAGGTGCGGTTGTGACTGTGGTTGTGTGCGTGTGTGTGTGCGCATGCTCGTGCAAGTGTTTGCGTGTGCGTGTGTGTCCGCGCACGCTCGTGCACGTGTTTGCGTGTGTGTTTGAGAGCCTGTGGTGCTGTCTGTGTTTCTACGTGCGCGATGCAGCCAGGAACACAGGGGTGTCTGTGTTTCCACTTAGCGGCGCACTGAGTGAAGCCGTCTGGGGGCGGGGGTGCTAATCGCCCGCTGTACCTGGCGGTGGATGAAAGCTTTCAGTGTCTCCCCAGAAACACACGCCTGCCTTTTGTGCCGCAGTCTTGTGGTGGCGGTGTTTGGAGGCGGTGGTGGGATTTTAAAGTCCATGGTGTGAAGAGAACAACCTTCTTATTGTTATTGTTCACCGTATTTCAGCAGCACAGTGGCTGGCCGTGAAGCACTTATTTGCTCCGCATTCAATGCATAAACAAAAAGAGTTCATTAAACCTGGATAGGCCGGCCGTGAGCAAGCATAATACTGAGTGGTGACCCCTGCGTCCTACTAGGAGCAGAAGGGATGCGACACAGCCAGGATGGATTGGCCCTGATCAGTCGGGTTTTATGCTCCTGATAGATGGGAAGAACAATAGAAGGAGATGGAGAGGGGGAGAGGGAGAGAGAGAGAGCAAAGATGGATGACTACAATCAAGGGGAAGTAATTGCTTACCATGAGGGATAACGGCTGATGGTATCCGTAAATGAGAGAAAGTTGGACGGTAGCAAGGAGAGAGAGAATCAGGGTGTGTGGTTGAGGGGACGGCCCCTCCACGGAAGACAGAAGAAAACCCAGAGAGAGCACTTTTAATCAGTCTCCCGAGTCTTGCTTACGCTGAGCGGTCCGCGATCTCACGTCCCTCGCAGCAGCCGAACCCAGCGCCCCTTGCAATGACACCCGTTGGACCGAGAAGTGGCAATCATGGCAGACGTCCCGCCCCCTCCGGCGGACCAGCCTATCGTTGAGCTCCGGGTTCTGGCACGCCACGGGCCGCCACTCCAGCCGCCGCCTGCTCCGCGCCATCCCCCGCCACGTCGCCCAGATCCTCCAGGCCGACGTCCTCTGGCAGATGGGACACACCGGTATGACCCCTGACCCCTGACCTCAAGCCCTGTTTGACATCTAGTTCACCACATGTATCAAATGTATTTGAACGGCACCTTTCACACAAGATAATGCAATTCAAAGTGTTTTTGAGAATAGACACAGATGACATTTTAAAGCTGTGTGTGTGTGTGTGTGTGTGTGTGTGTGTGTGTGTAGGTTCTGGGGTGAAGGTAGCAGTGTTTGACACAGGCCTGAGTGAGAAGCACCCTCATTTCAAGAACGTGAAGGAG
>JAOPJJ010000141.1:9701911-9721581 GCA_027122795.1 Enchelyopus cimbrius
ACATTACCGCGTTACAGCAAAAAGCAATACATTACAGTAATTACATTACTTTTGTAACACATTACTCCCAACACTGGATGTATAGACACTGAAGAAGAATACCATTTTTTATTATTATTCTACACGTGACATGCAAGGAAAATGACAGCCAAAACCGCGAAGTTGGAATGCACACACACGTGCTTGCAAGCGCGTACACATCAACCAAAACCGGGTGCAGTGTGTGAAGATTAAAGACTCTTTTGTTCTTTTCAAACCACAAACAGAAGGTCCAATAGAAAGACAGCCTGCTCTCAAACTTTCCCTCTGCATCTCTTCTTCGACTAACAATTACTTACCCGCCGAACCCAAACACTCCAGCAGTGGCGGTCCGGACCACTGGGACGCTACGCAGAGCGTGTTTCCCCATCGGAAGCCATCTGCCTGCGTCGGCTCTCCCGTCATTAGCGACTCTTTCAGACGATTCCCAACACAAATCACTGGCCACAATCTGCCCGTCTTCTGCCAACGCAAACATTCACGCTGCTTGGCTCCCTCCACTGCTGGGAGGGCCTCGGAACCTCTCCTTCCTCCCCCCTTGCTAGCGTTCATAATGGCTTTCGGGCCGGTGGTCTCCCGCACACCTCAGTAGTCTCCGCCTGCTTACTTCCAGAGAGCTATGACAGAGTGCTTCAGCATTCCCGTGCCACCCCAACCCCTGCCCAACAGAGACACGTTAATGTTCCTTCACCACCAGTGGTGTGGCAGCCATTTATCCACCATTACCATACCCAATAAGGAGTGAGCGATTGCGGGCAACCCCCTTCCCGCTGTGGCGCAGGCGAAAGAGACCTCACCAGCTGAAACGCACCAGCTGCTATTCATCACCGTCGCCCGTAGCGAACAACGCATGCAGACGATCCCCGCGGCAAACTGCCTTTACGTGAGGATCAACACAAGAGCTACGGTGGCGGAAAGGGGATTGGGGGATAGAGGAACAGGACTTATGCTTATGGAGATCTGGCTGAGCGGCGGGAGGTGATTGAACTTTCCAATCACTGAGGAGACGTTCACGCTTTGGAGTTGCTTCGGCCGCTCTGCTCATAAGGCCTTAGACCCAGGCGGACACCTCAGGGTGCAGCAGGGCACAGCCAAGCTCGTCCATCGGCACCTACCCCACCGCCATGCTGGGGCCTCTTGTTGCCCGGTTTAAAAGCCCTCCCACACACGCGCACATACACTCACACACGCATGTACAAATGCACACATGCAGGAACAAAACCACACAAACATTGGTTTAAACTCTCATTTATATACACACACTTAGACACATGCACATGATATGACACACACACAAAAATAGACTCACAAAGTTTCACATATACTTATACACACAGACACACATACACAAATACAGACACACACAGACACACACATAGACAGACATATGCACCCTGGACTTCACCCTTCGCTCCCCCCACAGCTCCCTACAAGGAAAGGCCCCCTGGCTGGGTCCCCTGTGATTGGTTGACATGCTTCCCAGTTTGAGCTGCCTAGCTGTGTGCACCTGCACTCCTGCTGCTGCTGCTTCTCAAGCTTCGCTTTGTGTTCCCCGCTGGCACAGAACCCATCTGTACACCTGCAGCAGAGTGGGATTGAGAATAGACTAGGCTGGTGCAGGACTCTCATATAAAAAAACGCCCAGACAAAAACAGGCTGCCTCTCAACCCAAAGGCAATACAAGAAGAGATCCTTGCAACAGCCAAAAAGCGATCTCTGTTTCTCTTGCCCTCTCGCTATCATGCTTTCTCTCTCAGATTCAACAGGGTAAAATAATTGCAGTAAAATAACAGGCAAATTGTGACAGTTTCTTACGGTTTTCCTTACATACAGTACAGTACCATACTGTCAACAGCAAAGCATTCTGAGATACATATATTTGCACCATTCACAACAGTATTATACTGTTCTGCAATACATTAGAATACAGCATTTTCTTCAGACGGGATTGACCTTGGTGATTCTGGTTGCTCATGAAGATAAACTCTTTTCAGTTATTAAGAGCGGCTGTCTAAATTAGTTTTTCACTTCACTTGAGGGTCAGGCTATGCGGTGTCTAGATCGGGTTGAAGTGTGAACAAATGGGCTTTGAGTCTTTTCCGGAAGATGGCAAGTAATTCTGCTGTCCTGACATTGGTCAGGAGGTCGTTCAACCTCTGAGGCGCCAGGACAGAGAAGAATCATGATAAAAAAATGTTTTAAATGTAGTCATATTCTCTAAAATGGCCCAGTGATCAAAATCAATCCCAGACTCCAGCGATCCAGAATTGAAGCATGTTGATAAATTCCCAAATTCTCAAGTTCAAGCTATATGATTACTACTTCATTCACGGAATCTGAATGGCCCCAGGAGCCAAGCAGCGATCTGTTTGGCTCCAAAATTCGAGGGATCTCATTGGGCCCCAAATTTGAGTGATCCGGAATTTCAGCAATCCTTCCATACATCCCATTCTGGCTCATGATAATACCTGCAAAAATATTTGAGTACCGACTTTGTCGCGTAATGGTACCGTGCCGATTCCAGATCAGAAGGTTGTGTGTTCAAATCATGTCAAGGTCAGTGCTGTTGGGTATTCCTTTTCTCAGACAGGATATGGAAGCATCTTAATATTTTGGCACAAAAGGGGTTCATCTCTAATCCTTTGCTTGTAAGCGGCAATAAATGCCATGCGATCTGAGGTGTTGAAGCAGAAGACTACAGACCTTGTGGCGAAACAGTAGCACGTCTGACTCCAGATCAGAAGGCTGCGTGTTCACATCAAGGTATAAGCTGTCCAGTAATTCCTTTCTAGGTAAGAATCTTTACTAGGGCTGTCAGTTTAACCCGTTAATTTGATTAATTAATTACACTGCAAATGAACACATTACAAATATTAATGCAATTAATTCTGAGATTCTGAGTGGCAATTCAATGCGCAAGCATTTTAAATTTGGCCCATTGAATGACCCGTAGGCTACTTGGCAGTGGCACGTAGCACAGAGTAACTTGACCGGACATGTTTGTTACTTCCCACCTGAGTCGCTTGTCAAAGCAGGGTGACAACAGACATGGACGCTACTCAGAGGAGCAAGGCCAGCACATCTTTGCTAGGGCCTTTGAACGGCAAGTTTATTTATGAAAAGAACGAAGTCGGGACTATCAACAAGAGTAATGCAGCACCACAAGTCTCGTTTGTCCGTACTAGAACAAAATAGACTCGTAATGGACGATACTTTATTCAAGCTATTGTGATGTAGGCCAAAATAAAAAGTGTATTAACTATAAAGTGTATAAACTATAAAGTGCTTGCATGATATTGAAGTCTACAGTGATCGTTAGTTAACTTATTTGGTGGTGCCTTATTTGTTTACCTGTGGCAACGCGGTTGCTCCCTGCTGTCATTGGCTGAACCGTTTATGAGCGCGTTTTAGACTAAATCAATATAATGTCGAGGGGAGATGAAGCTCAGTTTGTTTGTCTCAGTTCTCAAAAGACTTCGTTCTCTTGTTTTGGTAATCAGTTCTCGTCGTTTACCCTCCGGATTCCTTCTTTCTGACTGAATCGGACACTAGTGTCAAATGGAGTGGTGGGCTGCTTATGCGGAAGCCCATGGACAGCTGTCCTCTCTTGCTCGCTGTGAGCCCCGGTGCTCACAGGGTGGACGGGAGGAGGAGGAGAACCACTTCTGCAGGGAATTCATTCAGACAGCAGTAGAAAGTTGAAGCATGTCTCAACACAAAAACAAATAAAGGATGCACAGCAGGACCTCTGGGACTGAGGATCGGGTCGTTTGCTGCCTCTCACTTGGCTTCGCTCTGGTCCTCTCACAGGACCCACCTTACTGCATGGTTACCACCATGCTTGTATAGATCACTGATCAGCTGATTGTGTCCAGCTGTGTGTGTCCACTCCTTCCTTTCCTCCAGCAGCCTGCGCCTTAACCACACCCCACTGCCACATACCCCCACCGCCCGACTTAGGCTGGGATCCCGCCGGCCGCAAGCCCACTCCCCCCCCCCCTCCGCAGAGCGGGAGAGAAAATCAGCCACGACCATGCGGGCTACCCGGCCTAGGGATCACCTTGAACCGGAAAGGCTGTAACGCCAGATACCAGCGAGTGATCCGTGCATTAGCATCTTTCATGCGGTGGAGCCATTGGAGCGGGGCATGGTCCGACCAGAGGGTGAAGGAGCGCCCTAGGAAGTAGTAGCGGAGGGCACCGACCGCCCACCGTATGGCTAGGCACTCCTTTTCCACCGTGCTGTAGTTCACCTCCCGCTGAGCCAGCTTTCGGCTAATGTCCAGCACGGGGCGGTCAATCCCCTCCACCTCCTGGGACAACACAGCCCCCAGCCCACTGTTCGAGGCATCGGTCTGCAGGATGAAAGGGAGAGAAAAGTTAGGAGTGAATAAAAGTGGCTTCCCACAGAAGGCTCGTTTTACCCTCTTAAATGCTAGCTGACATGGCTCCGTCCACCTTTTCGGGTCAGGTCAGTCAGGGGGCTGGTCAGCTCCGAGTAGGCCGGAATGAATCTCCTATAGTAACCGGCAAGCCACAGAAACATCCTGACCTCCTTTGTTGTCTTGGGTGCTGGGCAGGCCACGACTGCTGCGGTCTTTTGCACCTGTGGCCGCACCTGCCCGCCCCCCAAGTGGTACCCCAAATACTGTACCTCCCTCCGTCCCACTGCACACTTCCTCGAATTTTCCCTGGACTCAGACGACAAAGGAATCTGCCAGTAGCCCTTGGTCAAATCCAGTGTCGTATAAAAGTGAGCCGTGCCCAGCCGCTCCAGGAGTTCGTCGACCCGGGGCATCGGATAGGCATCGAACTTGGACACCTCGTTGACTCTGCGATAGTCCACACAGAACTGTATTGACCCATCAGCCTTGCGAACCAGCACGGTAGGGCAGCACCAGTCACTGTTGGACCCCAATCTCCAACATGGCTTGAAGCTTCGCCCGAACAATTGACCGCTTGTGTTCCGGCAGCTGATAGGGGCGTGAACGCACCGTGACGCCCAGGGTTGTTTCTATGTGGTGGTGTGTGAGGCTGGTGCGGCCTGGCAGGGGAGAGAACACAAGAGAAAATTGCCGCTGGAACGAGGCCACATCTGTTCTCTGGCTCGGCGAGAGATGGTCATCCACGGAGACCGGCGCTGACTGGGTTGAATGAGCCACCTCCGGTCCCAACTCATCCCTCTCGTGGTAGCCAGAGAAACAGGCGCCACCTCCCTCCAGGCCTTAAGGAGGTTGAGGTGGTACATTTTGGTACAGGTTGTGTGGCCCCACCCCTGTCAGAATGCCCCACCTCATAGACAACATCCCCAACTCGCCGTGTGACCACGAAGGGCCCCTGCCACTTGGCGAGCAATTTGGAGCTAAATGATGGGAGTAATACTAGCACTTTATCTCCCGGTGAAAACTGTCTAAGTTTTGCCCCTCTGTTGTACAACCGCTGTTGACGTTCCTGGGCCCGGAGCAAGTTCTCCCGTGATAACTGCTCCAGTGAGTGGAGTTTTGCTCTCAGGTCCAGGACGTGCTGCACCTCGTTTTTGCTGGTGCTGGGCCCCGTCTCCCAGTTTTCCTTAACCAGGTCCAAGACCCCCCGTGGCCTTCTGCCGAACAGGAGTTCAAAGGGCGAAAATCCTGTGGAGGCCTGGGGAAATCCCGCACTGCAAATAAAAGAGGGTTCAACCATTTATCCCAATTACAGCTATCCTCGTGCACGAACTTCCGAATCATGTTCTTTAGTGTCTTGTTAAACTGCTCCACCAGGCCGTCGGTCTGGGGATGGTACGCACTAGTCCGGATTGAGCATACGCCTAGTAATTCATATAGTTTGCGTAGTGTACGGGACATAAAAGGCGTGTCCTGATCAGCCAGGATCTCTTTCGGAATCCCAACTCAGGAGATGACTTGGAACAGGGCCTGTGCCACGCTCTTTGCAGAGATACTGCGCAGGGGCACCGCCTTGGGATAGCGTTTTGCATATTCCACTAGGACTAGCACGAAGCGATATCCCCGTGCGCTCCGGTCTAATGGCCCAATGAGGTCCATGGCAATTCTATCAAACGGGACCTCCATTAGTGGTAAAGGGTGCAACGGCGCTTTTGGTTGTGGCCGAGGGATTGACTAACTGACATTTGCGGCAGGACGCACACCAACGACTTACATCAGCCCGAATGCCCGGCCAGTAGAACCGGTCCATGATCCGGTTCAGTGTTTTATCACAACCTAGGTGACCTGCCATGGGGTGACAACTGGGTGAGTTCCTCTCCTGTCCAAGCGTCCCGTCTCACTCGATATAATCTGTCCCTAATGACAACAAAATATGGGTGAGTCAGAGCTGTGCCAGGGTGGACCTGGCGACCATCAATTTTCATCACTTGGTCAAAGGCATGACGAAGGGTCCCATCCCGAGACTGCCCAAGTGGAAAATCTTCCATGGGAGCTATCGGCGGGACGGCCGGAGCCAGCCGCGCTGGCCCCCCCGGCCCCACGCCCCCCCCTCCGGCATCCTCGGGAGGTGGCCCCTCCGTTTCACCACTGAGCACAGCACACCACTCACATTTCCCTGACGTACGTGCCCGTACCCTCATAGTCCTCATAGTCTCCCCCGCTAAGCTAGCAAAAAAATATTCGAAAGAATATTAGGCAGCCCTTAATATTCGAACCTGTTGGGCATTATTTTGTTGAATGTTGTTTTCAATTCAGATTCCGAGGCTTTTTCACGCCTGGTGAAGTTGTGTGAATCGCGAGCTCATTAGCAAGGCTATCATTGGTCATCTAGCCTCCTGTAGGTTAGCCAGGCTACCTGTAGGTGACGTTAGCGTCCTGGTTTGCGACAATTTTGTATTTTATCCCTCCTAGTCCTGTTAGGAATAAGAAGAACAGGACAGCAAACACTACCACATCGAGGTCCCCGAGGTTAACGCTGAACTGGGTGGTGGTGAGGACGGTAGAGTTCCGGCGTCGGCCAAGGAGGGTGATTGGCATAACTAGTCGGACTAGGGTGCAGGTTCCAGACCAGCCGACAGGGAGGCGTAGAATGTGTGGCAACCCGCTACCCACCAGGGGGAACCGTGGGCTAGTGGTGGACGGTGTGTACCACCGCCATCCACTAGCCGGCGGCAGTGAGCACGTCTTCACTCAACGCAATCAGCCTGATGGGGAACACCTGGCCGGAGGATGGAAAAGACCGGGCGGACATCTTAAAAGCAAACCGGGAACTCAAGCCAAGGGAAGGCAGGCACGACGACCCAGTAGAAGGACGACGATACATCCAACCACTCGAGTCTCTCGGAGGCCATAGTATATTTGATGTATAGTGATTTACATGTGATCTTCGATACCAGAGAATAAATGCCGAATACGGCTTTATTCCAAACCTCTGCGTGGTACTTGCCGTGAGACTCATAGACTCTTGTGGACCGGGTTACCACATATGGTGGAGGATGCGCGCAACCAGAACCCACTACAAGTCACGGTAGAGTACCCGCCCACCCAGTATGCAGAACCCCGATGGGGCCGCGGCCGCGGCGGCCCAGCGACAGCAGCAGCAGCAGCGAGAGACGGCAGAGAGCCTGGCCCTGCTTCGGGAAGCGGTGCTCCGACTTACCCAACACGCCGTCCGCGACTCACCGATCGCCTCCCCGACCAGTCGGCTCGCCAAGCTCGGCCCAGAGGACGATGTGGAGGCCTACCTGTCGCCCTTCCTCACCGGACCCGCACAGCAGGCAAGCCAGGACCTCTCCGTCGAGACCGCCAGCCAGTATCCCACTCTCAAGCAGGCTGTACTGGCCTATTACGGCCACAACCTCGCGGCCAGGGCCCAACGTTTCCACGACTGGCGATTCGACATCATTCGCCCAGCATGGCCGTCTGGTGAGGAGGTGGTTGGCGACCGGCAAGGGACCGTTAGCCAGGCTACCTGTAGGTGACGTTAGCGTCCTGGTTTGCGCCAATTTTGTATTTTATGGCAGAACAATGGCCGCGTCAACATCGACAACAGCCCCTGAGGAGATCGACATTTACACTCCCGACAATTTGAAAAGCAACGTGTGGCGCTACTTTGGGTTCGAAAATATACAGGGGAAAATAACAAGGAAGGATAAAGTAATATGAAGAATATGTAGGACCAAACTCTCATACCACGGGGCAACAAGCAACTTAAGAGCCCACCTGTCTACATTACATCCCGGCATTCTGGAGGTGGAGGGGGTGGAGGGGCCGAGGCAGGCCAGAATCGACACCATGCTGTCACCTTCACGAAGCCTTCCCTATGCCCGTCAAAGTAAAGCAACAGATTTGCTGACAAGGTTCATTGCGAAGATATGAGGCCCATTAACGTGATATATGGGAGCGGGTTTCAAGCTTTGATCCAAGAGCTTGAGCCAAGATTAAAGATCCCCTGCTTCCGGACCATCAGTGGTAAAATAACGAAGCTGTACGAAACAACCAAAGATGGTATTAGGGGAATGCTCCGTGGAGAAAAGCTCGGACTGACCACTGATGGGTGGAGTTCTTTGGCTACTGAGTCCTATGTTATGGTTACAGCCCATTTCATTTATGAGGACTAAGAAATTAGAAATGTCGTCCTTGACACGTCCTGAGCTTCAAACCACTCACACAGCAGTGAATGTCTCTACAATACATCCATCGACAGTATTCTAGAAGAGTTTCAAGTGGCGCGGGCGTCTGTCCTTGCCATCACAACTGATAATGCGACCAACTATGTCAATGCTGTAGAGAGGTACAGCGCAAGGAAAAGAATGCTCTTAGTGCGATGGGGGACCTCTTTGGCGATGTTTACTGCCAAAACTCGGCCGGAGCAGGTAATAATTATGACATTCAAAAAGAAATAATACAAAACGTTTCAATTATCGAGTGCCTTTCATAACAACTCAAACTCGCTATGTATAGCCCTAAATTGGAAAAAATAAAGTGCAGTATAAAAAGTAGCCTAAACAACACATTAACAAATTAATTTGTGCCTGCAGACTTAAAAAAGTCTGCAGCCAAATAAAGATCAGGCTGGCTGCAGTTTATGTGAGCGATACAATTTGGCAATGGGCTGGTAGGATGGGTTTTTGTTTTTTGGCCTACCTTTATTTTGTCTTTTCAGTTTAGCCTGACTGGCTTATTTGACTTTTGATGCAGCAGCACCTGCAGGAGAGCCTGATCTTCCCTCTGGGACGCAGTGATGTTCGCCAGGGCATGGAACTGCTGCTGCTGTTCCATGCCCTGTGGATGTGCTCTCCTGCATCGCCGCAAGGTGCTGGAGGACCAGCGACAGCGGCGTCTGTGGATCCGTCATGTTCAGGCACCAGATGTGAGCCCCGGTGCTCACAGGATGGACGGAAGGAGGAGGAGAACAACTTCGGCATGGAATTCACCATTTATTCAAACAGCAGTAGAAAGTTTAAGCATGTCCCAACACAAAAACAAATAACAAAGGATGCACAGCAGGGCCTCTGGGACTGAGGATCGGGTCATCTGCTGCCTCTCACTTGGCTTTGCTCTGGTCCTCTCACAGGACCCACCATACTGCAAGCCCCCAGAAACAAGTTACCACCATGATTGTATAGATTGTGATAACCCGGTTTGTTATGTCTATATTCTCATGGCAAGTACCACGCGTTGGTTCCAGGTTTAGCCGAAGTCGGCGTTAATTCACAAGAGCAGGCAAGAAACATAAACTACAGAGAATGTACTATGGTCTCCAAGAGACATGAGTAAGGCCGTATATTGGCCGTCTGCTTCCATTCTCGTCGTTCACGCCCGCACTGGAGTGAGTCCTCGGCCTCCTTTTAAGAGGGCCCCCAGGTCTCTTCCTCCCTCCGGCCAGGTGTATCCCATCTGGCTGATTACGGTGAGGGAAGTCGTGCTCTCTACCGCCAGCTAGTGGGGCCGTCCACCACTAGCCCACGGATCCCCCTGGTGGGGAGTGGGTTGTCACAAGATCAGCTGATTGTGTCTAGCTGTGTGTGATCAACGCTTGGCACTCCTTCCTTTCCTCCAGCAGCCGGCTCCTTAACCACACCCCACAGCCACACTGGCCTACCTGGCTACTCCTGCTACGTTTGTGCCATGTGAGTCTATTTTCACTTGCAGGTAATATCATTCAAAAGAAGAGGGCAGCCTTACACTCAGACAATGTGAACAAGCTTGTTTGTCTGAGCAACCGGCTCAAGAAGGCAAAAGGTTGTCTGTTGTCAGATCCTCTAACGTTAGCTTAGGGTGGGTTTTTGTGTCAGCTTTAGTACTCATTTTGAATTGAGAGTCTGCTTAAGTGCCTATTTGAGAGTCAGCCTTATTTTATTCCAGAATTGTATTTATTTAAGTTTATTTGTATTGCATTTTTGAATAATGCACCTGGCCTAATTGGTTTGCTGGGATGTTCTTGGCCATTTTCTTTTAAATTTCATTTATGAAACACACTTCACCAATACAAATTGATTGCATGGATTGCAAATCTTCTCTTCATAGGTTATTCAACTGATTAGTCATGCAATACAATTTTGTAATTTCCTAGAATTCAAATACTTTATTTGGTACCTTTACTCCAAGCTAATTCTCGTAAGCAGCAATAAAGTGAATGCGATATGAGGTGTTGAAGCAGAACACCTCAGAACACGCGAACACAGAGTCAGCGTGACTCCAGATCAGAAGGCTGTGTGTTCAAATCACGTCAAGGTCAGCGCTGTTCAGCATTCCTTCCTCCGAGCAGACTGTGAAAGTATCTTTTCATTTTAGCACAAGGAGGGGATCAACCCCCGGAAAGGCTGTTTCCGTAATACGTTTCCGTTACTACGGAGATGTTGGTCAAAGGCATGACGGAGGGTTCCATCCCGAGACTGCCCAAGTGGAAAATCTTCCATGGGAGCTATCGGCGGGGCGGCCGGAGCCAGCCGTGCTGGCCCCCCCGGCCCCACGCCCTCCCCTCCGGCATCCTCGGGAGGAGGCCCCTCCGTTTCACCACTGAGCACAGCACACCACTCACATTTCCCTGACGTACGTGCCCTGACGTACCTGACGTACGTGACGTACGTGCCCGTACCCTCATAGTCTCCCCCGCTAAGCTAGCAAAACCCGGCCAATTCCTGCCCAGGATTAGAGGGTGTGTGAGTCGAGCACTAACTCCAGCCTTGACTATGTTTTTTTCCTTTAAAATGAATTTCCAGCGCCACCACAGGATACTCATGAATATCCCCATGCACGCACCTCACTTTCACGCCCAATGCCTCTAGCACTGTCCCCGGTCAAACCACGTGCTGGTGGATCATTGTCTGTTCACAACCCGTCTGGTGAGGAGGTGGTTGGCGACCGGCGAGGGACCCAGCCCGGTAGACGTGTCCTCATCGACAACACCATCCGCCAGCTGCCACCAGACGCGCAGAGGATCCTGGCCCACCACCACCCCGACACAGTGGATGATCTGATCCGCCAGCTGGAAAACTGGCAGGTAGCTCAGCAGCTGAGCGCCAGGCCCCGCATCACCCCTAGGTCTGCAGAGACCCACAGAGACCGACGGGGACCCATGACCATGACACCGACACCCCCACCGGAACCACTAATAGGGACCCAGGAGGGCCTCGAGGGGAGACGGTGCTACACCTGCGACCGGGTCGGTCACCTAGCCCGATCCTGTCCCGGAGACCGGGATGTGTCGATGCCGTCGGCCTACGCGGACGAGGGGAGGCGCCGACCCTGCATGCTGGCCACCTGTTGGGCGCAGGGGACGGTCGGGACCCCGACAATCCCAGCACGGGTGATGAACCAAGACACGCAGGCTCTCCTGGACACCGGCAGCGTGGTGACCCTACTCCGTCCCGACCTGGCGGGAGGGAAGGAGGGGGAACCGATGGAGGTCGCCTGTGTGCATGGGGACACCCGTACCTATGGAACCTGCCACGTGGTCGTTCGGACCCCCTACGGTGTGTTCACTGCCCGGGCAGGGATTGTCCCCCACCTCCGGTCCCACTCCTGATCGGAAGGGATTGCCCGATCTTCGGCTGTGGAACCCGGAACGGGACACCCGGCCCCGAAGAGAGCCTCCCCAACGAGCTGGGAGGATGGACCGACCGGCCTATGGGGCCACGCGGCTCCCAGCCACTCCGGGGGAATCGACGGCCGAGGACCAGGGGACCGAGGGGAATGGACCCTCACCACCGGGTTCCCCGATCCACACGGCAGGGCGGACCGCCCACTCCGGTTCCCAGGGACCACCCCTCGGCACCACGGACACCCTCATGGCGTCCGAGCAGGGCGTCCCGCCCGAGGCTCCCCTATTGTAGACCCTCGCCTGGGCCTGCTGGGCACGCTGGAGGTCTCGGACGATGGGTCAGACTTGGGCCATGCGGTCCCTCACCTGCTCCACGTGGTCCAGTATGGTGCGGTGGGGCAATGGCTGGCTCTCCCACACCTCCTTGGCGAGGTCCAAGATTCCCCGGGGCCTTCTCCCGTATAGCAGCTCGAAAGGGGAGAATCTGGTGGAGGCCTGGGGCACCTCCCGTATAGCGAACAGTACATGGGGTAGTAACTGGTCCCATTTCTTACCATCGGTGTCCATGGCTTTTTTTAGCATTTGTTTCAGGGTTTTGTTAAAACGCTCCACCAAGCCGTCTGTCTGGGGGTGATACACCGACGTCCGGAGCTGTTTGACCTGCAAAAGGCTCAACAATTCCTTCATTACGCGTGACATAAAACATGAGCCCTGATCAGTGAGTACCTCCCGGGCTATCCCCACCCGGCTAAACAGTAGCATCAGTTCTTTGGCTACTCAGATTTGGCAGATTCAACAGATTATACAGATAGATAGATAAATACATAGCCTAGTCTAGGCTATGTATTTATCTATTTATCTGTATAATCTGCTGAACAATCAATCACTAGACTTTCTACTCGTCTCTCTGAATGGGCTCAAAGCGGGCTTCCCAAAGCGGAGTACCTTATGTGACGTCTTCTTCCGTTGTATGTCCTTAAGACCTTCAGCTCCGTTGCAGCAAGCCAGTCCAGTGTGTCATTGTCAAGGTCAATTAAGCCGCGATCATCATTCGGTGGCCGGTATTTGGGGCAGCTGGTCATCACGTGCTCCACAGTGATGGATCCCCACATTCGCAGTGGGCACTGTCTGTGAGACCTCACTTGGTGATGTCCATTTTGGTGCATTGCTGCACCAAAACGTCCCACACCTGTCCTCAGACGGTTGAGGGTTGTCCACTGCTTACGGGGGAGGTGCTGGCCAGGAACATCTGTAGGGTCCTCGATGTAGTGGTGAAGCCTGGATGGTTTTGCTGCCTTCCACTGGTCCCTCCATCTAGCCTTCACCCAGGAAGCCTTGGAGGTGTCAGCTGGTGTGGTGCGGAGCAGTTCCTGGGCCTGTGTGGCAAAGGGGCACCGGGACTTGAGGTGCGTGCACTGTTGTGTCTCTGTGACGGCCTTGTGGAGGAGGTGGGATTCACTCAGCTGTGCCTTCCGAGCGAGGGCCAGCGTGGCGGCTTCTCGTCGCACCTCTGCTGGATCGATTCCAGCGAGGACAGGCAGTTGGTTGCTTGGAGTGGCTCGTAGACATCCGGAAACAGTTCGGAGGGCTGTATTGAGGGCAGCATCCAGCTTTTTCACATGGGGGCTACGGCTCCAGACTGGGGCACAGTACTCTGCGGCGGGGAACACCAGAGCTTCGGTGGAGATACGCAGTGTGGTGGCTTGTGGTGTGGTGGCTCCCCACGTGGTACCAGCTAGACACCGTATCAATGCAGCACGGGCGGTGGTCTTTCCCTTGACACTGTCCAGGTGTTGTTTAAATGACAGTGTTCTGTCCAGTTTCACCCCAAGGTATGTCGGGGAGGACTGGGACTGTAGCCGGGCATCTGCAACCATGATGTTGATTTCCCGGGTTGCTTCCTTGTTGTAGAGGTGGAACATTGTTGAGACAGTCTTCTCAACGCTGAGCTTGAGGCGCCAGTTCTTCAGGTATGAAGACAGAATATTCATGTCTTCAGAGAAGCCCGCTTCTACTGCTTCCCAGGATGACTTGCTGAGCAGAATGGCCATGTCGTCAGCATAGGTTGGAATCGCATCCTGGGGCCTTGAGCAGCTCTTGGACTCTTGCTGATGTTATTCTGTTGAAGTCCTTGTCTGCATTAGGGAAGCGGCCATTACTCAGCAGGAGTGACGCAATGGAGTTTGCAGTGATGGGGCACTGTGCAGGAGCTGTTGACCTTCTGGTCAGCTTGTTCAGGGTCTGCCACCCCTGTCTGCTGGAGTGTGTGAAGTCAATTGACGTAGGCTTTGCGCACACCACGGGGGATGTTGTCTTTGACGGCGGCCAGCAGCATCATGCAGTACGAGTCGTAGGCATCGTTCAGGTTGTTGGGGCTAGGGTGTGGTAGGCTGGCGGCTACCTGGTTCACTTGTTTAGTGAAGCCTGCCCAGTTTGCTTTCCGGAAGATCCACCTCTGACATCCCTCCCTTGCACAGGCTGGACCAAAGATGGGATGGTGATGAGCGACGGTCGGTGGTGTGACCGGGGAAACATGTCCAGGGTGCGTCTTACTGGGAGTGACTGGTTGTTATGCCATTTTGCAAATGCCAGGTCTGGATTGGTGGTGCTGTTCCATCGTGCAGAGTAGAAAGTGCGTGGCTCCTTTGGGTCGTATAGGAGTGTAGCATCGACAGTCGAGGCCCAGTTTACCAGGAAGTCACTATCAGCGTTGGAGCTGCTGTAACCCCAGTCTGTATGGTGGCTATTAAAGTCACCGGCGTACACTGCAGGGGCTGGGACATCTGGCAGGGATGATGGGACCAGTCTGCTGGGTGGTGGTTTGTAGATGTTGACAATGGTAGTGTCTTGCACTTTGGTTGTCATGCATTCTATCTCTGCACCCTCTGGAGATTGTCCGGCGGCTGACCAAGCCATATCTTTGCGGATGTGAATGTGGCAATGCCATGATGTTTATTGGCGATGTGGCCGGCAAAGGTGTACCCGGGGACCCTGAGGATGTTCTTATTTCCCTGGTGGGTCTCCTGCAGGGTGATCACTGTCACGTTGTTTTTGCTGGCTATTTGCTCAAGGATGTTGATCTTGATCTGAAGGATGTGACGTCATGCAATGCATTGTGGGAGAAATAAGAATCACTGCTAATCGCTAAAATATCATCTCTTCCTATATATGACTTCTGTCGGGCCTCCGGGCCTTAAGGGTCCTTACACTAATCCCGGTTAGTCTTCCCGTATATGACTACTGTCAAGCCTTAAGGTTCCTTACACTAATCCCGGTCTCCTGGGACCGTTCCCGTTTTCGACCCTCTATTAGGGCGTCCCGGCTCTTACGGCTTTTACACCGGTTCGACCTATTACGCATTTTGGGTGGGGAATCTAGGGAAACATATCATTCAGTTATACTTAGCCGCGCGGGAGGTCCCGTAACAAACCACTTTTTTATCAACAGGTTCTGCCTACCTTTTGTTTTTGGCACCGAGGTGAGACTGCAGGAACCGGTCCGATGTTCCGGGGTCCCAGGGCGTCCCGCTCTCCCGTTCTCGAGTGTTTTTCCCATTTGTGGTCCAATTCGCGACGATCACGTCGGGGTCACCGATTTGTTGGGAAAAAACGTCTGTCTATTCACGGAGCAGATAAATGGAGACGGAGAGGAGATAGCAATAACGGCACAAATGGCCTTAGGTTTATTGAGCCTTCGAAGTTCTCCGTCGCCAAAGTAAACGGGTAAAGTAAACAGGTTGACGTTCACAGTTGCTTGAAGCGTGCATACAGCAGATTGTAATTAAAATGGGATACAAAATTGTGATAAAAAATGTTTTTTTTTAATGTAAATAACAAATAATTTATAAAGTAGTGCAATTTGCCAATTGTAGTGAAACCGTAAAACTAATTCCGGAAATGACATTGATAGAGGACAAATCAGAGCCCGTTTTCTCAGTTTTCCCTCGACGGAGTGACGGATCAATAAGAAATATCGGATGCACCCAGAGAGTACTACGGGAAGGGCTCTCTGTGTCCGCGTACAGCACTTTACGGAGAAGTATAAACCAGGCTTAAAGGAGTATTCTGGTATTTTACACTTTTACGCCTTATTTCCAGTTTGTTTATGATGAAAAAGATCGGTTTGGGTGTGGACTTCGGGCCAAAGATGAGGGTGGACTTCGGGCCAAAGATGATCAATCGGGCCAAAGATGATCATCGTGTCTCCCAGTGAAGCTGCAAGACACCTATTGTTACTCTATGTTTTCCTATTATTAATCTGGGCTACCATGCTATGGCAGCCCATTGAACTCCTTGGTAAAAGTTGTGAAATTTGGCACACGGATTCAGGACAGTTTCCTCCTGCTCGTCGGACAACGAGAAGCAGGAAAGGATACTTTGTAGAGTGTGTGGGGCAACAGTTCTGGCTAAGAGCAGTAACACAACTTATTTCTTCTACCACCTCAAATACATAGAAGTATTTTCAGTAGTGTCTGTTCATTAAAAAGACCCTTTTTTTCTGCAACATTGTTTACAGTTTGCTTTATGATTACAGTTTTGCACAGAATGTTGTATGTCTACAAGGTCCATGTAACCTCTTCTGAAATGGTTCTATTATAATTCATATATCGTGATATGTATCGTTATCGCAAGGTTGGTTGATAGCCCTGTAACAATAATTTCATAATTGCCTAAATTCATAATTGATTTTTTGACCCACAGATTATTTTCGGAACCACGGATAAAGCATTTTTTTTTATGAGATGGCTCAAAGCATGTTCAAACTTTTGTTTAAAGCCGTCGGCATGATACTCAGCATGGCTCTGAGGTTGTTGTCGTGCTCAAGCTTCGTTTCGCCAAAGACAAGTATTTCATCGATAAATGGCAGCTACACCCGCTAGGCCTTCGTACGTTTTATCTACACGTCTTTGAAATTCGTCCTGGGTGAAATTTATGCCGAAAGGTAACCTGAGGAATCGGTATCTGCCAAAAGGCGTATTGAATGTTGTTAGCAGAAAAGACGGTTTGCTCAACTTGATGGCCCAGTAGCCAGACCTAGTGTCTAGGATGCTGAAATACCTTGCTCCAGAGAGCTTCGTCGTTACATCTTCCAGCGCCGGCAGTGGGTAGTGTGACCTCTGGATGGTTTTGTTGCTGGTCTAGGGCTTCTTGACGACTACGAGGGCATTGAGCTCAGTCACCTTACGAATCACGTTGCACTCCTCCATCTTATCCAGCTCTTCCTTCAGCCTCTCCCGTAAAGCTAGTGGTACCCTACGTGGGGGATATACTACTGGCGCTGCATGCGGGTCGATATGGAGGTTGCACTCACCAGGGAACTCTCCTATGCCTTGGAAAATGTCTGCGTATTCCTGGAGAAGGCTGTCTGTGTGTGTGCACGCCGGTTCCAGTCCTTTTTCACCCACGGCCAGAGAAGCTTGATAAGCTTTAGGTCCACACTCACTCTCATTCCCAGGATTGGGGGTGCTTTGGTGTCGACCACTTATAAGTCAAGCGCGATGGAGGTGTTCTTGTGCTTGCATTTTAAACGACAAGTGCCCTTCACTTTGAGGAAATCTCCATAACTGGTGAGCCTTTGAGTAGCTAGTGTCTATTTTGAATTTGACTTGTGAATTCCGACTTCAATTTCGGCTTAAGACTGTTCGTTCTGTTCTCCTGCGTTTTCAGTTGTAAGTCCATCAATAAACAATTCTGCATGTTCGTTCTGAATGGTTTTCCTTGTATATGTGTTTGTGTGTCAAGGTTGTTTTGACTTAAAGACTTTCGCAAAGTGACTTAATTTTCTGCACTTCATGCACTGTTTGCCTTTTGCTGGGCAGCTCCCGTCTCTGGTGGTGTGCTGGCCTCCGCAAAGGTCACATTCGCGGTCTTTGTGAAAGTCTTTGTGTGCTGTGGAGAACTCTGGAGAACTCTGTGCTGTGGAGAATTAATTAAAATGTTTCCATGGCCATAGACATTTTTCGTCGTTACACATCTCCATAAACAACCTTTTTTAGAATGAATCTGTCATGCTTATATTTATATCTACCTCTCTGAAAAGCGAAATATATTTCTCTATATCTCTCTGCCTGTGTGTGTGTGCGCGAGAGTGAAACCAACATTTGTTTGCATGTACAAAAAAGTGCTTTTTCAAGAAAATAGGGAGGAGTGGTAGAAGACGAAAGAAGCGGCAAATACTTCTTTAAACCTCGGAGCTTATGGTGCGTTTTGTTATTCTCTGCGAACTGACTCGGACCTCGGATGTGACGTCATGCCCACACTTCAAGGGTTTTATTATGTTTCACGCGTTGGTCGTTGACGCCATTCGGAAAGCTGTTGTCGCTTAGCAACGCTAGGGACATTTAGCAACACCCGTTTGAAACAAGTCTTTGGCCTCACCACAACACCAACTCCCATACCCATAGGCAGAGTTACGGACGCAGTAAGGTGTTGCAGTAATATGAGTGATTGAAATTGTCATTTAAACCACCAAAGCGGTTCGGGTTTCAAAAATGTGGGTGTGATTTTGGTGGCAGTCGTGGGCGGGGGCCCCGATGACTCGATCCCCGGACGGTGACTCTAGCCATGGGGACATGGAATGTCATCTCGCTGGGGGGGAAAGAGCCTGAGCTGGTGCGGGAGGTTGAGCGATACTGGCTAGAGATAGTCGGGATCACCTCCACGCACAGCCTGGGCTCTGGTACCCAACTCCTTGAAAGAGGCTGGACCCTCTTCTACTCTGGAGTTGCCCGCGGTGAGAGGCGGCGAGCTGGTTTGGGTTTGCTCATAGCTCCTCAGCTCAGCCGCCATGTGTTGGAGTTTCCCTGCGCCTCCGGGTCGGGGACAGGTCTCTCACTGTTGTTGCAGTGAGAGCTGGGTACTCGGCAGTGCAGCGTACCCGGCCTTCTTGGAGTCCCTGGGAGGGGTACTGGAAGGTGCTCCAACCGGGGACTCTGTAGTTCTACTGGGGAACTTCAACGCCCACGTGGGCAGCGACAGTGTTACCTGGAGGGGCGTGATTGGGAGGAATGGCCTCCCCGATCTGAACCCGAGTGGTGTTTTGTTATTGGACTTCTGTGCTAGTCACAGTTTGTCCATAACAAACACCATGTTCAAGCATAAGGGTGCCCATATGTGCACGTTGCACCAGGACACCCTAGGCCGGAGGTCAGTTATCGACTTCGTGGTCGTGTCATCGGACCTCCGGCAGTATGTCTTGGACACTCGGGTGAAGAGAGGGGCTGAGCTGTCAACTGATTGTCAGCGGATCCAGTTGGATCCGCTGGCAGGGGAGGAAGCTGGACAGACCTGGTAGACCCAAACATATTGTGAGGGTCTGTTGGGAACGTCTGGCGGAACCCTCTGTCAGGGGGGCCTTTAACTCACAACTCCGGGAGATCTTTGACCAGATCCCGAGGGAGGTTGGGGACATTGAGTCCGAATGGACCATGTTCTCCGCCTCCGTTGTTTGACGCAGCTGTCCCGAGCTATGGCCGTAAGGTCTCCGGTGTCTGTCACGGCGGCAATCCCCGAACCCGGTGGTGGAAAAGTTTGGGGAGGCCATGGAGGAGGACTTCCGGTCGGCCTCAAAGAGATTCTGGCAAACCATCCGGCGCCTCAGGAGGGGGAAGCAGTCCTCCGCCAACACTGTTTACAGTGGAGGTGG
>JAOPJJ010000141.1:10104059-10120119 GCA_027122795.1 Enchelyopus cimbrius
CCCCCCCCCCCCCCCCCCCCCCCCCCCCCCCCCCCCCCCCCCGCCGGGCGGGGGGGGGGGGGGCCGCCCCCCCCGCCCCGCGGAACAATGGTTTAGCTAGCTTTCTGCACGCGGTAAGAAAACCCTGCCTGTCAATTTGAGCTCGGTCTTTCAGACACATTCAAACAAGACAAACACCGACATTGGATCTATCTGTGGGAAATAACAGCACTTTTGCGGACGGCTTATTGTAAATCTGCTCCCCGTGCCTCTGACACGTACATACTGCTGAGGAGGAAGAGATGTGTGACTCCTTCTTCAGGACAAAGACAATAGGCTGTAGAGAGCATCTTATGGGTGTTTACATTTCTGTATATAATAATAATAATAATAATATTATAAACATATATTTCTGCTTACAGAATGTATATATAATGTCAATTGCCAATGAATACAATCTTTGTATTGATATTCATAGCTTTAAAATAGTGAAAAGATACAGTTTATAGCCTCTATTTGCTTGCTTGCTAAGCCAATCATAAGAATACACACGTGGTGACACGTGGGCATGACCCAGTTATTAGTCACCATTTCAAAGTTAATCATCTACCAATCAATTCTCTGGAGAACATCTGCTCTCGCCGTCGGTCTTTGTCGATCTGCGCCTGACTGCTATTAAGAATTTAACACTCGTTTTGCACCACAAAGGTGGGCTAGGTGCACACTGAAAAAGAAAAACGCTCAGCTTGTTTCCGCTAAGCCCTACAGAGCAAATCGATACCGGGACACTCGGTTGTTAAAGGGAATGATGCAAAAGCAGAACCCACACTGTGGGATGAGCTCAGCGCTCACATGATGTTGTGACACTGACCACAATAGCCCTGGGTCAGGGATTATCCTGAGGGAGCGGAAATGACTCTGGCTCTTCTCACCGGCACACAATAGCTTTCTGAAGGTATTAAAAAACGAGAGAGGCTGTGCATGCAACGTTAACCTGATCTTTACATAAACTTACTGCTTCGGATGTTCTTGTCTGCAGCATCGTTATCACAAGCAAGTCCCAATACATTTTTACAGATTCTAACAAAACCAAATGTTATTTTATTTTGAGTTCTGGAGATTGGATATATGGATGGTTTCCTTAAAAAAAAGTGGGGGAAAAAATCTTTCCAGAAAATTCCCTGCCTGTACGGCTGCTTCTTTGAGTTCACACAACCAAGCCAGATACTTAAGGCGTCCTTGGAAATGTGAGCCATATGGGCTCCAGTACCACAGGAGAGAAGGGAAACTTTGGAGACTACGGGGGCCTTGAAACATGAGACCCTTCACAGTGGGACCGCGCGTTACTTACTTGGAGGCTTTCCTTGTTCGACCGTTGGGAATCACCTTTATTGCAGGACATCTATGAACAAAGAAGAAGGGGGAAACAATCGATGAGTCAACGGATCTGTGACACAATGTTAAAGAAACTACCAACACATCCTGCAGTGTGACTGAATGTGAGGACCAAGCATATCAAGGCAGAACACATTTTGTTTGCCCAGGACCACCGTTGCAATGCAACAGTTAACACAAAGGAGCCACGGAGCAAGAGAGCTACTGAGATAGACAGATAGAGGGACACATTTCAGAAACAGCTCATTAATACTCGCTTAACTTACTATACATAGATAGCGCAGAGGACATTCCATGGACTGACAATATACCATTTGAGTAACGTTTATTTATATACATTAAAAACTAATTATTTGACAAATCTAGTTTTAGCCAGCCAAGAGTTGCCATTTTGTCACCAGGTCGGTTGCAGTTACCTTTATTGCGTTAGCTTTTTTTTTTGTGGTTCAAATCTCTTTGTTGTTTTGGGAGAGCACAGACACTTCTTTCATTAAGGCAAGAACCTCTCAGGCTTTCTTTATGGTTTAATCTCATCCGCGGCAGGGTTCACTCAGGCTGTTCTAGACGACGAGAGACGGCTGCCGTTACCTTGGTGAGGGACACACTGTGGATCTCAGACCCCTAGCAATAAATTCTAACTGCTCCGGTGTCCATTAGCCATTAGGTCGATGTTGGGACATAACAGGAGAGCCTGGGTGTTTGCATTACTACCAAATAAACACGGTGCACTTTAAAAACATACAAAGGTAACCAGTAAATGGTTACCAACCCTCTCTAGAGGGGCTTCCAAGTTGTTCCATATGTACCACTTCTGGCCAGAGCATGCAGACTGCAGCAATAGAACAAACAAGCGCTCTATCTCTCCTTCAACGTCTCATCATGTGATCGTCAGCTGATTGTTTTGGTGCCGCTATGGATATTCTATAGAATGTGCCGTTTTGCACAGGTTTGGGGAAAAGGGTCTCAAGTCCTCCATGGGTCGGTCAATAGTCTCCCTGGCGGGCCTTCAATCGATGGGCTCTGGCCGGACTGACACTGTGCTATGCTATGCTAACGCTTGAGCAGCTGGTGTGAGCATGAGCTTATGACAATCGGTCTGCCCTCGTGTGACCTCATGACTGCAGGCCCTATCGGATCAGAGGTCTGGACTCACGCGCCACGTCCTCTCCTAGAGAGAGATAAACGGTGTGTCACCATTCTGTGTGATAAGCCGCTTCAAAAGGAAAACGATAAAAATACGGCAAAAGGCAAAAACATACGGAAATTTCCATTTCACTCGGAAGAAAACTAGGAGATCTACGCCCTCTAAACCAGCCTGCCAGATGTCGTAAAGGCCAATTCTTTTGTGGACTTTCGTTGTTGTTGTTTTTTAGTTTTTAAGGGTGGGGGGGGGGGGGGGGTGCGATCCAGGTGGGCAGTTTAGTGCGTTCAGTGTTTGTGTGTTTGTTCCGTTCTGTGTGTTTGTGTTCCCAGCAGGAGGACCGGGGCTGTGGTTCAGGTGTGATGTTATGCTACCCCTGTTATAAAAGGCTGAGATTTCATGAATCTCATACTGTACCGTGTTGGATTGGTGGGTTCACCTGGGAACAAGTGTGCTCAAGGCACGCTCCTTTGGGAAGCCTACGGCAAAGAACACATGCATGTACAGCCATGGGGGTACATCACTGCACACAACAGTGGCCAACATGCGTGCACACCTGCGTGTGTCCCACTCACACACACTTACGCGCAGACACACAGGCACCCTCGCTCTCTTACACGCACACGCACACACAAACAAATACACGCACACGCACTAGAACTTCTGGTGATGTCATTTTAACATCACACAGGATTTATGCAATTGCATTTGTTTATTTGGGTTTCTCTTAAATAATAAAACAAATACCTTTAACCCCGTTCAGTTCATTTTACAAACCTATAAAGTAGTTTTGGTTATTCAAACATCTCGACTTGGTACGGATGACAGTCAAACGATTGATATTCAATATGTTATTTGTTCGCAAGGAAATCTACCTTGTAAAAAGCCACAATGCCTAAAATCCCCCTGTCGTTGAAATACACAGTCAACAATTTCAAAAGATTAAAAAAAAACACTAAACATTGGCATGGTGAAGTGCATGAGAAACGGGCAATATGACACAGGTAACGCTCACACATGACGTGACGCTTTTCTCGCAACACACCTGCAAAATGGCCCCATAGAGGCGCAGCAGGACGCTCCTCGGTTCATCCCCAACACTGTCCAGACTCCCGGGGAGCGCACAGTGGAACAGCTTGTTGCTCAGACCCCCCCTGGTGGACACAGCAGCAGGAGGAGGAGGAGGAGGAGGAGGTCAGGGCCGGGGAGAATGGAGATTCCTCCAACAAATGAATCGTCCCTTCCACGGTGTAATACAGTTCTTCCATGTCAAAACCTGAACGGCCTCACCGGGGTGTGTGGCGTGGTTTAACGGGACTGCGCACAGGCTATTCTTTCCCACAAGTCTCTTAGGGGAATAAGTGCAGGCTTAGGCCCGCTAACCTCAGGATAAGCTCATCGGAAGGCCCTATGACGTAAATAAACATACAAATATACAAAACACATCCGAATCGCCTTAGCAGAGAGATTAAGTAACGTGTCGGAAACAGCTAGGCCTATTGTCCAATTATATTCAAAGCCTAAGAATCATATTTACTACAGAAAGATGTGAACTGCCGTGCTGTTTAGCGCTCAATGGAAAACCCAATGCAATCCGATGACCCGCCGATGCGAAATAAACAGGCGCGTACCTTATGATGGTGATGTGGAAGTCGTCCTCGGACACCGTCCTCCAGGCTCCGTGGAGGAACTCCCTGCACCAGAGGAACGCTCTGCGCCGGGTGTCGGGGTCCGGCTGCTCCGGCCGGGCGGCGGGGATCAGAACCTCCTTGCACAGCTCCTCGGACTCGGCCTGGACGTGCAGGGCGCTCTCGGTGACCAGAAGACCCAGGGACATTGAAGGAGAGGACGACACCCCGTTAATGAATTTGGTCTTCATGTTGAAACGGAAATAGTTTGAAATCTCCCCCTGAATTAGTTGAATAATGGGGATGCTGTGGATGTAGGCGACCTTCAAACGGTTTTTTGTTTTTTTTTGGCTAAACGAGCAGCGGATCACAAAGGGTGGAACACAGCGACGCGTTTATTATATTTAAATTTGCGGTGTTGAGTCTTGATAAAGTAGTCAGGTTTCGGAGAGAACAATACCAGCGGAGCTTCAGGTTGGACTGACTGAGATGCCCGGCAGACGTCGTTTTTCGGAGCAGCGGTTTGTGTTTCCTCGTCACCGCGGCCGCGCCCTTCCCCTTCTCTCATTGGTCGGCAGAAGGCGCAGCCCATCGACATCTAGACCAATGAGCGAGAGCCGAGGCGAAACGAGGTCACTCCCATAGACGAGCTTTAAATCACGTACTCTGTTCTACCTTGACGCAAGGCTCATGTCTAGCTGTGGATGGCTATATGCACCAGGCAAAATGTGTTTTTTTCATTGTTACACAGACCTTTTAAACAAGTAAAATATGAACAATATTCAGTTATGAAGAAAGCGAAATTAAGCTATACTCTCCCTGTAGTTCTTCGTACAATTAGGCCATAGCAAGATTACATGTTCTTCAACCAGTACCAGTGGCAATGCGTGTATAATCTTAACGGTTCTCTATAGCACACCTCTAACGGCTCACACCTCTCACGCCCCCTGCTGGTATGAACACTCATGCACTACACCAGTGGTTCTCAACCCTTTTCTGCTACCGAACCCCCTTCCAAGATATGTTTTCCGCTGAGTACCCCCTTCAAAATGTTTTGGTGGAGAAAATTATAATAATATAAATGTATGTGCGTTGTATTTGGCAGTGTAAACATGAACAATAAAATGGTGCAAATACTCACAAGTGCGAGTATTTGCTCACTCCATTTGTATTTGAGTATCCAGATCTAATAGATATTATTAATTTGGGATTCTTTGAGAATTGTTTATATCAAATACTTTAAAAAGTAACTCATTTGTAATGTTCTGAGTACCCCATGCAGTACTACAAAGTACCCCTAGGGGCGCGCGTACCCCCATTTGGGAATCACTGCACTACACAACATTTTGTTTCGGTTTATTAATACAATCAGCATTACTATACTTTATCTTTGATAGTCATTTATAAATTATAATCTGGACCAATTTGACGACGACACCACAATAACGTTGCACAGGTAGCAATAGCATGGTGGAATGAGATGTTTCAAAGAGATACTGAGAGATAGATACAATGTGTTTTGTACAGTTGGTCGGAATTTATTTTTTGTTCTATTTCCCTCCCCAATCACATTAAAGGGAGACGTGTATGGATCCCTCCAGTAGTTCACACCCACAGGGGTTGAATGAGGGGTGTTTTGTGTTTGAAACATAAATACATCTTTGCAGACCTTAAACACGGATAAAAATGAAATGCAATCTCTTTAAAACGTCTCACATAAATATCCATAGGAAGTGTTGCCGTATAATTCAAATAAAAGGTAAAACCAACCAGTACTTAACACCGCCCATAAATCGTACAACATAGAACAAAACAAGCGTGTCGACGCACATTGATGACGCAACTTCGGAGGATAAACATCAACAGAGCCCAGCTGTTAGCTTAGCATGTATACGAATAAAAAAATAGATTTCGAATTAACCTACAACATTTTAATAGGCCACCATACTCTACTTTTTTTTTAAATCCTGTCTGCACACGCTTCGTATTTATTTAAATAATGTCATTCCAATCGAATTAACGTTTTGTGGGCTGGTTTGAACTTACTCTTACTATATAGTCCATCGAAAGATAATGGTATTTAAGTCCTTCTACTGTAGGCTGGCAGCACATTAAATGACAAGGTTGTACATGTCACTAAACTATTTTAACATTTGAACAACTATAACCAAGTGATTGGGGTTTCTTCCTAGTTGGACGTGCTGTCAAACGTGAGCGATTTTACGATGACTACATTTTATTTCCACACTTTCTTCTGACACATTTCTGGCCGAACAATCCCATTAGACTTCAAGGTGCAGCATTTAGACATCCAATGATGGCCACCAATATTAAATCAACTCTCACTATGTCCCCACGGAAGAGGTCCCTGGTCTCTCTGAACAGCAGGAGGAAAACTGTGGAGGACGTCTTCCCTTTTAACCTCTTACCTGTGGAGTGCCAGCTGCACGTCCTGTCCTTCCTCAACGAGTTGGACAAATGCAGCTCTGCGCTCGTCTGCTCCAGTTGGAGTTGTCTAGTGCGTTCGTGGAAACTGTGGAGGGTCGCCGACTACCGCCGTGGCATCATGCACCTGGGCCAGGAGGGGCTGCTCGTTTCCAACAGAGAGTTTGAGCGGTGGAAAGCCTGGGTTCACCTTTACACTCATCACCTCATCTCCCGCCACGCCAGCCTGTTGACCCTGAAGGCCAGCTTTGACCTTGGGGACAAGTGCAACAAATGGGGCGAGCTGCTAAGTCAACTGCTGGATAGTGTCCACTGCATAGACCTGGGCCACCTGGACCTCAACTGGACCTTCACACTTTTTGAACCCCTGGACCTCAGGATCCACTCCAGTTCGAGCTCCCAGCAGGAGAGCAGCTCCCACCAGGAAAGCACTTGCAAGATAGATCAGGTAAGATGTTGTGTGAACGCATGGAACGCATCAACACCAGACCTGATGGTAAAATAGGGACCCTTTAACATCGCACTTATTCATCATCTACAAGCCCATGTTAAAGTGTTACGATACATTAACTAAAGGCTTTCAAGTTATTTTTTTAATATTGAGTTAATAATAACAAAGTTTTATAAATGACCTATAAGGTGTTACCAATTGTTGATTTGGTCTAATGGTGTTAGTTGTTGGGTCGCAAGATACAATGGAGGTGTACAAACAATATCATTTGGACTCTGAGGCAATCTGTTTTAATGCACTTTCTCTCCCCCAGGTGACCATTTTCCAGGAGCTCTTGGCCAAGCTTACCCACAGCTGCCCCCGCATCTCCCGGATGAAAATGCATTTCGACTGGTCCGACCTCTCTGTCTCGCTGCTCACCCAGTTCCAGCAGCTGCGGGTCCTTGAACTCAAGTACTTCTGGGTCTTCAAAGGGGTCACTCCATCCACGCTACAGACGCTGACCAACTCCTTGCCCAACCTGAGATCTCTGACCCTACACATCCTGGTGCCCCTCAGGAACCTTGGCATCTCGTACACGCTGGAGTCCACGTGCCTGGAGTTCCTGGATGTGTCCCCGAGCCGAGGCCTGGTCTTCTCATGCCTGAAGCTCCCGGCGCTGCGGGAGTTTCGGGCCAGGAAGATTGTCCGTGGCATCACGCTGGACCGCAGGACCAGGCTGAGGATCCAGAGCCGCTGGCCTTGTCTGTATCAGGTCTTGCGAGACGGGGCGCCCAAACTCCAGGCGCTCAACAATGAGAAACTTGTTCCCACTTGGAGAGAAGATAGCTACAGCGAGCTCTCTGCCATTCTGCAGCAGTCCTGCTACTGTGTACAGCATCTGGACAGCTGGCTCTGGTGATACTGTGTGACCTTTCACACTAATAATCGGACCAGGCTGAAACGTTCCTCACATACTTACAATGTGTGTTCGCTTCTTCCCTTAGGACAGCAAAGAGTGTTGAAATATTCAGCCTTCTGCCAGACTTTGGTGCAAAGGAGGAGTTGAAGGTGCAATAAGAAAACTTAGGCGTTTGTTTCAAATGTACTTGAATGATTACCTTTACACAATTGATTTCATAATTAATCAATAAACCAGTATAGTAGGAGTGTAGAGTGCAGGGCACTGTTCACATTTTCAAGGTTAATGCAGTAGCACCACAAAAGCCACTCGAGAATTATTTTGGCGAGGTAAACATCATTATCAATAACCGGGGATAGAGCTTATATCAACTTGAACAAACTTGAACTGGAAACTAAAGAACAACATAAAACAGTCCATTCCTCAGAGCTAATCTGTTGTGGTTTTTATCACTGTTGCTGCACAGAAACCAAGCAAAAGCTACAAAAGCTAGTTTACTTCCAAAACAGAACATGAGACTCGGGACTGACTCCTTGTGTTTGTCTCATCATCATCATCGAGTATCTAATGCTGTTAATTTATCATATACAATGTAAACATTGTACAATCTTTTTTGAATGACTTAGCATCCATGAACATTTCACATATTCTTGTGTCTGACTGCATTTCAGTTTTTAAAATGTACAATTTTACCTCAATTTAGCTAATTCAATGATTTTCTTACTGATGGCCGTTAAGTAAATCACATCAACAGCAGCCTGACATTATGGGATTCTGCCATAGCTGATCAATCAACTTCATTCCCAGTATCCCAGTCTCGGTTCCCAGTCTTTTTGCAGCCTCAACGACCAAACTTTGTGAGGTTCATTTTAGCCTTCTTCATCCTAATCTTGATTTGTATGCTTCCTTTGCCCTATGCATAGCATCTTGCTGTTTTACTTTCGACCAACAGAGTTCACTGTTGCAAACGGGTCCTGTCACCAACGTTTATTCCCTCTGTTGCTCTCTAGTAATCAGGATTTTGACGGACCAAGGAATTATGACAATGTTTTTGCCTCAATGACTATTTACTTTATGTGATAACAGTTCTAATATTTGTGTGACGGTATTTATGCTACTTTAAATCTAGAAAGTCATGACAATTTGTGTTTCATAAATAAAAAAAAGCATTCAAATTCATACAAACAGTGTGTGTGTGTGTGTGTGTGTATGTGTGAATGTATTACACTGTAAGATGTTGCACAAAGTCTGTTACCAACAGTGACGTCCAAACTCTTTCCTCATTCAATGTATTTCCTGTCAAACTGTATCATTCGTGTTATGTGTTATGTGTGTCATGCTAAAACAGTATTGGGGAGGAACATAGCAACAAACCGCAGCACCGCAGCACCTGGACCCAGAATCTGCCCCCCACCCCAACCTGTTATCATGACTGCACATATGACCTCACACTCATGAAGAATCTCCCCCCCCCATCCCATTCTTATCTTTACAGAACATCAGACTCTATTATTCTTTAGCGGCCCGGGTTCTAATGGAGCAGAGTGTGTAATGTGTGCTCCGGTGAACAAGGACAGATGTGAAGGTAATGACTCCGGAGCGGTGTTGGTAAGAGAGTTGCGTAAGATTGATCCAACCTCTGAATGAGTTGCAGGACTAAACTAACCAGCACCAGATGTGGGAGCAGTGGACATGACGCACTATTAACCGAGTCCAATGATCACGGCACGCCCACAACACACATCTTACTCTTTGCTCCTCCACCAGTCCAGCAGGTTAATGCCTAACCCCCCTATGACCGCCTGATTGCGAGGAGTAAGTCCCATTTATGGTTGGGAGGGCCTTTGGAGTCAGAGCGTGTTGCAGACCAGAGGGGGAAGGTGTTGAGGTCACTTTAGTAGACCAGCGGTGCGTGTCTTCCAGTCAGAAAGCAGGAGCTTCTGGGACACAGCACAGGGACAGAGGAGGAGGAGGAGGAGGACACCAGCATGGCCAAGGAGATCTACATGTCCAAGGCGTTCGCCATCATCACGGTGGCCCTGACCGTCTCTGCCATCGCAGGAATCGTCACCATGGTGATCATCTACGAGGCCCAAATGGCCGGGACGGTGCCCACGCCCAGACCGACCACACCGGCGCCCACCACGTTCCCCACGGGTCCTCCGCCCGACTGGCGGCTCCCTGAGAACCTGCGGCCCAAAAGTTACGTGCTGTTAATCCGGCCTCACCTGTACACCAGCATCAACACCAGCGACGTCAACGCCACGGAGCAGAACATGCTCTTCGACGGGCACTCCACGGTGGTCTTCCACTGTGTGGCGAGCACCCAGAGCATCTTCCTTCACAGCAACAACCTGACACTGGTGGAGATGTCAGTGAAGAACGTCGACAACAACGAGGAGCTCACCATCACACGCACTGAGCAGCACGACGACGGGAGCAACTTCCTGGAGATTGAGATGTTCGAGGTGCTCCAGGAAGGGGGAAATTACAGCCTGTATGTGGAATTTTCGGGTGAGATAAAGGATGACTTGTCCGGATTGTATTACGGCGTCTACAAGGAAGACGGCTTGATGAAGTAAGTGAGAAAAATCTTTTTATGTACCTGGGTGCTTTGCAAGGAACATGTGATAGCCGCATCATATAGCTGCAAGGGCACTCACCATTTGTGTTCTTCACTGGCAAAGCAGAAACTCATGTTCTAGTGTGTCTGTAAGTATGTGTCTGCACATGCCTGAGTGTATGGGTTATAGAGAGAAAAAGACATTGAAGGCAATTGGGGCAAAACGAGGTTAAAACACAATGCCACTGGAATTGTACAGTAAAACACTATAAGGTACACACCGCCTGGATGCTGGCTTTATTCCTCAAATGTTCCTATCTGAAACTTCGCCAGCAGATTACGTCCACACGTTCCTCTGTATTTTTGTGTTTTTAAAGCTCTTTTTCTTTGGCCAGATTACTGAGAATTGGGAAACTTTCTTTCCATGAAAAGAACTTCTGTGTAATGTTAATATAGTTGAAAAGTTAGGAAACATCAAACAAAATGTGTTAAAGAGGTTAAAGAGAAAAGAAGTAAGAAAACAAAAAATAATGACCAGTGAAATGAACTCAAAACATATAGGCCTATATTCAACTCTTAATGAACATCATAAAGAAAATATTCAGTCCAAAACGGTGATCAAGGTAAACACTATATTATTCAGTGTTTTCAATGTTGAAAGGCATTTTAGGGTTTTTGAGAGCCAACACGAGTCGTTCCTGTGCCTTCCTTACATTTTTGATTTAATACTATAAAGTAAAAAACGGAACATTGTTACAATTATATCGCAGTTTGTATGATATAATTGATAGTAATTCATTAAATGTCTTTATTATTGCCTGGCTTGTTATACATATCCCTAACAAAAAACATTTAACCCTAGGTGTTCTACAGTGTAGTATAAATAATAATAATTTAATAAAAAATAAAAAATATACAACAAACAGGATGTTTGTTAAAATCACGAGGAGAGCGGTCTCTGACGTCACAGTTTTACAGGAAACCCAATGCAGCGCTGCGGCGATAATGGTTGACCCTAATCCTGATGATGCTCATAAAATGATAGATATGAGTGAATACTTTCACATGTTGGAAACAGTCTGTCCCACCCAACAATTAAAACCCTAATAAAGCGAAATGGTTAGAGTCCATACCTAATAGCGCTGGCTATTTAAATGTATTTACACGTTTTATTGAAAGAACACTACCAACAGAACATGCCGGTTAGGCGGGTAAGAATATAACATATTTATCACGTAACTAAAACGTGTGACATGTCTACAGATATTTCGCCGTCACCCAGATGGAGCCAATAGACGCCAGGAAAGTCTTTCCTTGTTTTGACGAACCCGCGCTCAAGGCCACCTTTGACGTCACCATTATCCACAGGGTGTCCACCACCGCACTGGGGAACTGGGGGGTGGAAGGTGAAAGAAAAAATACATTAAATATACAGTATACACGTGCTGCCATCATATTTGAGAGCAACGTATCCTCTCAAAGTGTGACAGGAACAATGATGTACATTTTCTTTAGGGTGTTAGAGGTGAATACACCTACCAACCCATCTCACTGTCCATTGTAGATTCCCGCATTATAGATGAAGAGTGGAAGTTCACCAAATTCTACAACACAAGGTTGATGTCCACATACCTGCTGGCCTTCACAGTCTCAGAGTTCCCTTCTACCCCGCCGGACGGCAACAGAGTGA
Organism: Enchelyopus cimbrius; assembly: GCA_027122795.1. Lineage (NCBI taxonomy): Eukaryota > Metazoa > Chordata > Actinopteri > Gadiformes > Gaidropsaridae > Enchelyopus > Enchelyopus cimbrius. Next base: position 10,116,253 of record JAOPJJ010000141.1, read on the forward strand.
AAATCAAAGTAGGTTCCCCCGTCACTTTGCCTTTCACTAATTAAGAATGCTGGACAACAGCATCCCCGCAGAACAGACACCAGAAGAGAAGTGGCAGGTGCATTGCCTTCATTTTTAATAGCTTGTAGGCGCACCACGTAAACAATGTGAACATATCTCTTGAGTTGATTTTAAATGTTGTTCTAAGGACAGCAGTATATACAATTTAAGGTGTACCATCCTAAAGTGACAGAATCCTCAAATCAACATCAACTCCTCTCTGAAACAGTGGCCCTTGTCCAGGTTAAAAACCCCTTTATAAAACCCCTCCAACCAAGCATTTTGTCGAGCCAATTGAAGCTTACAAAGTCCTACCATTCTCAACTATTATATCGGCTCATCCATTGAAACTATGTGTACAACCTGCATAGGCTGTACTATATGTGAGCATAATGGTTTCTCCATGCAGACACACGGTCGGAGAGAGGCTATTGAAGCTGGACATGCTAAGTATGCGACAGAAATCACCAAAAAGCTGCTAAACTTCTACGAATCACAGTTCGGCATTGATTACTCTCAAACCAAGCTAGGTAAGGCCCGTACTCACACACCCGCACTAGGATGACTAAGATGGGATCGCTGAATGAGTGAATGCACGCATGGCATATAATAACAAATGTATATACGTGTAATATAATATAATATAATACGTGTAACATCTCAAGTAACCAATAACTTCGACAAATCCGTTCACAATGCTGATTGATAGTGATCTCGGTAATATGACGGCAAAGAAGGAGGGTTTACTTTCTACAGGTACATAGACAGTGCATATACTTTTTACTTTGTCAACATATTTGCATGATGTCCACAGACCAGTTTGTGGTGCCGGATCACAGCGCTGGAGCCATGGAGAACTGGGGTCTGATCACTTACGTTGAGTCAATGTTGTACTACGACAAGAAAACGTCTTCATCGTTGCAGAAAGAATGGGTTGTGGATATCATCGCCCACGAGCTGGCCCACCAGGTCAGAGAGTTCAGGCAACTTCACACGCGCATGCATGCGCACACAAATGTATATCCATGTGTCAATATATATTGGTAACACTTTATAAAAAGGAATGGCTATAATGACTAATACATGAATAATACATGATTAATAAATGCTAATAAATCATGAATTCATCAGTAATTAATCATTAATTCATATTTGATCTGACCTGTATTGTAGTAATGATATAAATGATTAATAAATGAGGTAATGTAATGAAATAGGAATTCATGATTAATTACTGATGAATTCGTGATTTATTACCATTTATTAATCATTTATTAGTCATTTATAGCCATTCCTTATTGTGAAGTGTTCCCTATATATCTTCATAAACGTACATAGATAGATAGCGCTATTGTTGTCCCTCACTCACAGTGGTTTGGAAACCTGGTGACCATGAGGTGGTGGAACGACCTCTGGCTGAACGAGGGCTTCGCCAGCTACATGAGTCTGCTGGGGATGGACCACGCGGAGCCGGACTGGAACTTCGTAGGAACCTTCTCCTCACATCCTTCTGTCTAGCATTTCAGAACACCCTGCTTTAGTTTTCAAGTTCTACGGAATTATATACAAAAAACGTTTTTAGGTGATACAGCAGAGTATAGTGAATAAGATTGGCTCCTATAAATTCAGACTGAAATCCGTTTTTCATAGCCACAGTCCTTTGAAGTGGATCGTTTTGAATGCAGTTCGATGTAGATGCTGACGCTCGTTCGGTCTTCCCCCAGAAACAAATGAAGGAGCTGGAACATCAGCAGAGGGCCTTCGAAGTGGACGCACTGGAAAGCTCTCATCCTCTCAGCGCTCCGGCAAAACAGATCCAAACCTGGGTCCAGATCAGCGACCAGTTCAGCACCATATCCTACCTCAAGGTAGGGCCGGAGGCAAACAGAGACAGGGGTGCAGAGACAGGTGGTCAGCGCTGGGGGGAGACGAGGGAGAGGGGAAGCGCGAGGTGAAGGGTCAAACTGACGCGTGCTGCGCTCCATCTTGCCTCTGCAGGGTAGTGCTGTCCTGAAGATGCTGGAGGACCTCGTCACGGAGCCAGTGTTTCATGCTGGGATCAAAGTAAGGAGGATGACCTCCGACCTCATTCGTGAGATAGCACGTTGACTGTCCAGTGAACAGATCTTTGTTGTGGAACGGTGTCTGGATTTAGGAGGTGTTGGTTTTAGTCTTACACTGTTTTGAGAATGTGCATCTATCCAGTTTGTGTGAATGCTGATATGTTCTTCTACTGCTTCTCTCATTTCTCTCCTCTCTTTCTCTTTCACTCACTCACTCTACTTTTTGGTAGATGTATCTCAAGAAATTCCAGTACAGTAACGTCGTAACACAAGATCTTTGGGATTACATGCAGAAGGTAACCAAGATTTAATGGATGTTTATTTTATGCTGGCCTATGCAAACATGTAATAATCAGGCCTGGCTGGGACGGTCGTATCTGTACCACTAGCAGGGCACAATAAGGGAAATATATATCCATATATTTTATTATTTACATTTGTTTTAAAACAATTGATAGATAAAAATAAAAAAATGACATTTCAGGCCGCGGAAGAAGGTGGCCTCAACTATGACGTCGCTGAGGTGATGAACACATGGACGCAGCAGACTGGCTATCCCGTCCTCACCATCAACACCACCAATGGAGAGGTCTCGCAGAGGCAGTACTCCCAGGAGCCCCTCTCAACATCTGAGTACGTTCACCACGCCTGCTCACAGACCGGCACACAGCGTTAGTGAGCAGCACAGAGGCCCACCGATGGCATGGTGAACCTGAAGGATGAATGAATGAATGGTTGTATGAATGGGTGAATGCCAGGAATTCATTGTACAGTGCTTTGGAGATGACATGGATGTACATGCATGTAAATGCAGTCCATTTACCATTTACCGAGAGAAAAGCATCTCTCGCCATTTTTATGATAATAGGTAAGTGCAGAACACATGAAGTACCTGCTGGGCCACGAGACCATTTCCCACGCCCGGGGTGGTCTTGTCGCGTCATGCATTACGTTTTTCACAGTTCACCTTTTATTATTGTGAAGGAACTTCCAAATATTTCCTGTGTGCCATTCAAAACGGCCACTGAGCACTTTGAAATATCCACTCGTGTTTCGTCGGACATTGTTCTTGTTGTTTATTTGTTTGTGTATGTCATTCCATTTCTTTAGTCGGGTGTGGAACATCCCCATCAGAGTGATGTCACAGAAAGAACATGTCTCCTTGGTGTTCCTGGACAGCGGTAACCCAGGTAACCCCAGAGACAAACAGCTGGAGTCGAAAAAAGGGGGGTCTTGTGTAGACCCACAAAACGTGTGGGTCTACAAAGGCTCACACATTGTTTAAGGGGTGGTGGTGCAAGATTATCATCATGGGGGGAGGCGTCTCGCCGCTGGCCGCTAACGACCCGATGGGCACCGGACACGACGCACCTGGTCCCCGCGTCGCCAGGCAAACCGCAGGCCGCAGCATCAGCGCCGTGACACTGTGCCTTCCCTTCCAGTGATGATGGACCAGTTCCTCTCCAAGGACAAACAGTGGATTTTGGCCAACGTCAATGCTTCCGGATACTACAGGGTGAACTACGACCCGGAGAACTGGAGGAGACTCATGGACCAGCTGCAGAAGAACCCCGAGGTAGGCACCCTGAGGTGGGCACCATGCGGTCCGGTGGCAACCTCTGGACCAGACTGAGACCGACGCCATGTGGATTCAGCACTGAGGTTGTTTCTGCTTGCAGGTCATACCCCTCATGAACAGAGGACAGCTTATTTACGACGCCTTTCACCTGAGCAGGTAACACCAGCTTCCCAATAGTTCCCAATA
>JAOPJJ010000141.1:10124555-10134849 GCA_027122795.1 Enchelyopus cimbrius
CACACACACACACACACACACACACACACACAGAGGTGCATACGTGGGCACAATCTCTCACACACACACACACACATACACACACACAACTAGTTTGCCCATATCAACCCGTTTGTGCATGTGCCTGTGTGTGTGTGTGTGTCTGGCAGAATCCATCCCAACCTGCGGGCTGTGATCTACTGCCAGGCAGTGGCGGCGGGAGGAGACGAAGAGTGGGAGTTTCTTTGGAAAATGTGGCTGAAAAAAACCGTGGTCCTAGAGGAGCAGATCCTTTTTGGCGCACTCTGCTGCACCAAGCAGATATGGCTGCTGAACAGGTGGGTCACCACACACACACACACACACACACACCAGGTCCTTAAAGGTTGTATCAGCGATTCTAGGCCGAAACGATCCGCCGAAACGACACAATCCGTTGTATACCTGCCCGCCCCATGAGCAGGCCGTCAAAAAAAACGTCTCTCTGTAGGCAGCCTATTCTCTGAGATCGTACACAAAAACAAACGCTGCTACCAACCACTCCACACCACTCAGAGCATATGCTGCGTCCAGAGACGCGTTTTTGTGCTGCAGAATTGCTGATACAACCTTAAAGGTTCTACCAGCGATTCTAGGCCGCAACCGCGTCTCTGTAGGCAGCATATGCTCCGAGTTCGTACAGAAAAGCAAATGCTTTTAGTAAACAAATGGCAGAATCGTATGATACAACCTTTAAGCACAAACATCACAGGCAGAAGGCAGGGATTCAAACCATGTCAATCCTCCATTACGTTCACTTGATTCCCGTCGGTCCATCTGTGTGACTGTTTTTTGCGACACGCCCTCTTCCCCCTCCAGGTTACTGGATTACACCCTGGATCCCGAGGCGGATCCAGGGGACGCCATCATGATCATCAATGGCGTCGGCGACAACGTCGCTGGGCTGGCCCTGGCCTGGAACTTTGTCCGCGCCCACTGGACGTACATCAAAGAGGAGTACGTTTCCACCCCGGGTTCCCCCGAAACCAATGGTCCACCGCCCACCGTATAAATAAATAGACGTCTTTATAACATTACAGTCAAAGATGCGTTCAAAGAAGCTCTGACAATTCCTTCAATTGTACACAAAGCCATAAGGCCAGATGAGCGTCCAGCCGTGATTGTTTTCCATTGGCCAGCGATAAGGCAGTACCAGATGCCATAAAGGAATATTGCATTGCGCCTCGGCCAGAGCTGATAATGAACAGTACTCGTCAGGTGCAAAGGTCTTCAGATCGGTGTTGATTATTATCCATCCTGTAATGTTGCCCGACATGTATCTATTGGTTTAATATAACTCAGGTCACTTTTGTGGGGGATTTTGCCTTGCCCTGCTAGTCACCAAAGACAATAAACAAATAATCTACTCGGCATGAATACAAATATCTGTTGGTTACGATAACAATTTTGGCCAATGTTGGCCAACGTGCAGTCAATGTGACCGTGTCGTATCCTTATTAAGTGAGAAATACATTTGTTTGATGATGGGATGTTTGCATGTGACTGAGGGCTCCTAAACCAACCGTATGCTTCTCCCTCCTCTCTGCCAGGCTGCATATGGGCATCGGTTCTGTACTTCACATGACCAGAAGGTTCTCCACACAATTTGAACTTGTGGAGGTGAGGACATTTTACATTTTGACGTCCAATATTATGAGCTCATGATTCATTTACATTTCAGACTGAATCTCTTTTGTTGCAAGCCAGACACATAATACAAGTATTTCAATGGAATGTACGCCATGTCGTAATCTGTATATGTTATGGACATATTGAAACGTTTGTTTAAATGTGTGTGTATGTGTGTGTTCAATACCTCCAGTTGATTGAGTTCCAGTCGGCCCAGAATTTAACGTCGATGAGTATGAACCAGGCCATAGAGCAAACCACAGCCAACATGATGTGGGTGAAGGAGAACAAGCAGACAATACTGGAATGGTTTCTGGACAATTTAGACCCTGACAAGTTCTCTATTAAGCAAGTATTGCACAGATATGAAATTGGCACTTTCAAAGAATCCTAAGCCTAAACATACAGAAGACCCAAAAGGAACGTTGACTTTTCCCCTTGTACTATTACGTCCACCACAATGGAATGAAAAACAATGATCAAATTGAGCCTTTCAAATCCTGGGGGATGAAATCCCATTTTTATGTTGCTGCCATCTGCCAATACCCTGTTTTACAAGGCAAAACACGAATGCCATGTCATGCGGCCAATGATTCCAGGAAATTTACGAAAAGCTGTAATCACCAAGGTGAGAGGATGAACTTCCTCTTAGGGAGAAATCAATTATTTATCTATATTCTATACGGAGACACACAGGTGTAAGTCCAGCTACCAAGAGAACAGTGTCCAAAGGGAATGATTCATGAAAAACAACTCATTTCAAGTGGCACAATGCTAGGTGTTGTTTGTTAAAGGAATGCTCAATGACCAGAATAAGATTAATATGTAGCGATGTTGAAACATTTCTTTGTCACCTCACTGTAATGAAATATATGCAAAATTAGCCTACTCACTGCCTATTTTTTTAACTTTTGAAAGAAAAACGCTAGCTATATTTTGTGCGTAATTACCTTTTAATAGAGCAGACATATAAAATATTCAAATACTTTACACTTTTTTTACTGCAAGAAATAAATGCTTGGTAACAATGAAGACAATGTGTTGGAAGGATGAATTAAACTGGAAGAATTGGACATATACATTTGTGTTACTGATCTGTACAAACAACAAAATGTTGTTCATAATGCAATTACATATGTATATATATTATATATGTATAATATATATTATTTATATATATAAACATGTTAAAAGCACCTCTTACTGTTAATTCTCCTGTCTTCTTTCCTGTCTTTCTGTTAAATGATTGGCTTATAGCCAGTTACAATGTTGGGTGCCTGATCTACATTTTATATAGGGCTTTTTCCTGAAACAACATTTTTATGACTCATTATGAACCTGAAAGGTCGTTCTTGAATTGAATCTGTGTGTGTTGGATCATAGATGAGTATGTTTAAATGTTTTATGAGAACTTTTGATTTATTTATTACGATGAATCTCCTATTGGCCAGTCACGCATATAAAAACATTCAACTTCATTAAAACAAAACCGTTTCTCACTTTAATGGATTTGCCGTGTCCACTTATTGCTATTTTAGTTTATCATGGAATGCCGTTATACAAAAGTGTATGGGTCATTTCTGCATCGGATGCAGACCGCAACACAACTTTCGTCAAACGAAGTCTCTGTTTCAACAGACGTGGCTGTGGGAGGACGTCAGGTCTCCTGGCGGAGGAAGGCGGTGAAAGATCTGTAGTACCGCTGGTAGAGCGGTTCAGAGGAGCGCTCTGCGTGTTCCTCCATGTGTTTGTGTTCCCGCTTCACTCATCCTGGGAGACACAGAGACACAAACTCAGACCTATCGGTGACCAGATGGGTGGGACCCCGTGTTGGGCATGCGATGGCACCGCTGTGATAAAAAGGCTGAACCCCTAACGGTTCTGTTTACCCATTCGTCGTCCTCTGCCCCCTGTCCGTCCCCGGGGCCGGCCGGCGCCGCGCCCGGCCCGGCCTTGTTGGCTAAGATCTTGTCGGTCCACGACGCGCCCGCGCTCTCATCTCCGGCGAAATTACACTTTGTGACGGTGCCGGCGTCCACCTGGGCCAAGGAGACTGGAGGCACAACGTTGAGAAAACACAGCTTGTCAGGTTGCGCAACAGAGTACGACACGTGACGCGGTGACCACCGCAAAGGTTTACCACACGGGACCGGTTTCATAGCAGCGTAAAATTGAAAACAGGAATGCAGTTAAAGATCTGCCTCCGCAGGCTCCCAGGAGAGGACAGACGATTGCAGAAGAGTAAAAGCAAAAAGCTAATAAATAAAGGATGAACACAAGGATGAACACAGCAGTTCTAGAGATTCTGTGTTGGGCTATCATCTGATCCCGTCTTTGCAAGGGCAGAGGTGAACCTTTGGCCTGCGCAGACTGACTCAATCACCATATGTGAGGCTGGGGTGGGTTCTAGAAGGAAGGGTTCTCCCAGGAGGATGGCCCAGGCTGGGACACAGACCCGACAGTGACCCGACAGTGACCCGACAGTGCGTTTGCTTACAACGAGACTCTTGGAAATCAAAGGAAAGCCTTCAACCTTACAGATGAAAGGACCGTCTCCGCTGGTCTTCAGGCGCACATCCTGGCCCACCTCCAGCTCTGTGTTGTCCATCTGGGCCTCGGGGTACCAGAACGCGGTGGCGGTGGCGCCGGCGTGGCGGGGCATGTGCCTGCTCGTTATCTCCAGCAGCTCCGGACAGCGTACCGCCGCCGCCAGCTGCTGCTCCGACAGACGGTCCGACTGACCTTTGGCCTCCACCTCTGCACAGAGGAGCGTCGTCCATAAACGACTTTAACGGAAATTCCGATGTTTTGTCATTGAGAGGCAGCAAGAGGGGCGAGGCGTCTTTGATGGCTGAGAACGTGGGAGCAGAACACCCTAGCCGCTGCTAGCCGTCGTTCCCACGCACTTTACACACGCCTAGGTGTGCTACTCGGGATGCTCAGCTGCTCTATCCCACACGACTCACTATGTATGCTGCATTCTATTGTGCTCGGGACTTCGGGAAAACCGACCTCCATCTCGAGAAAGCGCAATGGAACGGCCAATCAAATCGGAGTTCCGAAACACAAACTCGGGCTATTTTGGTGCAGACCGAGTCGGTCAAATTTACGTCACAGCGAAAATGGCAGGGCACACAGTAATAGCCACTTCTGCTAACGTTACCGTTACACCAACACAAATGTTAAGCTCTGTGATAGCCGAGGTTACATGATAATTGAGTGAACAAAATTGTACTAAATCATGCGCTGTCTGTGGTCAGTCATAGTCCTGAAGTAGTTTATGTATGATGATATGGCTTGCTTATGATACTCATAAGCTAACAAAACAAACATTCAACTTTCTCGGGCATCCATGTTTTCCCCAACTGTTGCAATGGAACGCATTTACAACGGATGTCGGGAGAACGGACTCGGAATCATCGACTACCGACATTCAATAGAATGCAGCATTAGTCCACTATGTAGTCAGGCCGGATATGTACCATCATGCATTGCACCGAAAGGCAAATGGCAGATGGCGGGTGAGAGGAGAGCACATCCGTCGAATCCTCAAATGATGTCATTCCATTTGTAAGAGTAAACTGTTGTTTCTTGCTTGGGTGGCCAGAGCGGTACGACTCAGTGTTGCCTGTCGAATAATTATCTTTCCTTAAAAAAAAAACCCCTTCAATGAGCAATGGACAATGAAAGAAAGCTCATCCCCTGTAGGGAAGGCATGTGTCCGCTATAGGAGGGGTGCTGGCGCTGGGCCCGTCACGGTTCTGGGGCCTTCAACTGCTGCATGAACTTCTGACTGTTTTTGTAGACAGAGAGCATTGTGTAAAACTCCCCCTGGACAGATTATTACATTGTTGGATGACGGACGATGAGAAATCTACTCACGAACCCCGACCCTGCCTTTCCCCGAGGATCCCACTTGGGAAACATCCCAGCCCCGCTCCCTGCATAATTATTAACACATCCTGTATCTGCTGGAGTGCAGCATGCAGTACAGTATCGCTGTCCATTGAGTCAGGATGGTCTAGACCGGGGCTACGTTAAGGACCAGTAAAACCACCTTAGTGCCAAAGGTCAAAGTCATAGAAAAGTCTCAAGGAAACCCCTCTTCCAAACTCAGTTAACCCTCGAAAAACCTGCCGCCCTGATTTTCGCAGGAGAGACGAGGCAACAGCGTTCCTGATCAGCGTTTGATGATTAATACTAACTTACTGAAGGAAGACATCAGGTAGCCCGTGTTCACCTTCCTGGTGTCACTGAAGTTTGGTTCGATTTCCTTCCCACTGGCATCGAACTTTCGCTGATGGACCCGGGTGGGTTGGATGTAGAGCGCATAGAAGCGCACCTGTAAGTAAATAAACAGGTCAACCCAAAAAGGACCATTCAGCATTATGGATATTTTCTGTAGAGAAGTTCCCTCTCTCAAGGAGAGCAGTTCCTCCTCTTTAAAGAAAAGACGCTCTCTAAAGGAGAGAAGTTCCACACTGCTGGTTTAAAGTAAAGTATTTGTTTTTGTTGATGAGGAGAACATTGATTGATTGCTTGTTGTGTTTTTGTTTTGCCTTCATGGTGGAAGTGGACTCTCCTCTAGCATTTGACCATTGCTGTATTTGATATGTTCAGTGTATGCCATCTACCAGTCCGTACCTTCTGATTATTGACGTCCGTGATGGCATGTCTGGAGACATCAAGCAGCTTCCCCTCCAGAAGAACCCCAGGCCCCCTGGAGAGAGGACGGGATGAGGGATTCAGATCAGAGACACTCAGTCAGTGTACAAATTCACTATTCTCGACTCCTCACCTGTCGCATGCAGGGGGCCAAATGCTGTGTATTTTCTCATTATGGACTGGTTTGTTTTGCAAGGACGTGTTATGGTAGATTCTGCTCATTTTGAGACCAACTTTTGAGTTTTTCGGCCGCTCCTGGAGTTCTCTTCCAACTTCCTAGTTGTTAAACTTTAGGTGCGCTCGATTTGCCGAACACGGCGGGCCTATGTCGTACACACAATGATGTTATAGTAATAATAACAATTCTTCCAAGACTTACATGATCCTACTAGTTATCCCTTTGGTACACATCCTGGCTCTTTGTAGGCCCATGCATGCTGTGCAAATATATGGACAGTTACACTTGATTTGAATAATCTGTTATGATCTGAAGGTCTCAAGTCAGAACATGAAAGACCAGATTTTGACCATATGATTTCATTAAAAGCCCTTGAAACTGATTATTTCATGTCACACGACAATACAACATTTTAAAATACACTAGCACTTTTGCCATGGATATGATATATTCGTTTTCAGAACAAACACACACATATAAACTGTATATATATATTTATGTGAGTGTGTATTATGCATGATGGTGTTACGCGCTTGTGACAATATGTACACAACCTCCCATCTTTCCTTTGCCTGTGAACTTGGGAGTTTGTGCAAGGCTCTTCCGAGACACTTTGTACTTCCTCTGCTCTCCTACAGGCGTTCTTATCCTCCTCTGACTCCTCATTGTTAGTCTTTCTTCTCCTACGGGCGGGCCTGCCCCGCGGTAGGGACGCTTCCCGGTGTTCGGGGGTTCCGTGTGGGTTACGGAGCAACATCCTGTGTTGTCGAAAGTTTGTAATTTGATTTGATTCGTTCCACTTACACCTGTCCTCTGCGCAGGCCTTCGTTGAACCCTAGCAGCTGGATAGGGGCTATGAGGACAATATCCACAGTAACAATCTCTTATTGTCACAAAGCTCTGCGGACATCACACAAAATACACATTTCAATGTTCGCAAGCCACAATTAGTGCCTTGCCTGTCATGATTTATTCAAATTGTAACCGATCCAAACAGATCACAGCAACTATTTGACCCCAAAGTAACGTAGTACAATGTTCTGCATGATACGCCTCGAATAACCTCCTCCTCATCTCCCTGAAGACGTTTCTCGGAAACCCTCCGCGTTGTCCGTACAGTGGGAGTAGCGTCCCAGTTGGACGCCCATCCAGATGTTGCGTCGCTGCTCCCACCCGCCTGGAGCCTCCATCACCTCATACAAGCGCTCCCTCTGTTCCTCATGTTGCTGCAGGAATTTTTTACACACTGAAGACCACACACACACATACACACACACACACACAAACACACGTAGGAGTGAGTACAGAAAACGACATGACGTTTCCAACAGTTTTCTCACATTAAGGATATTTGCGAATGTTTATGAGCTGCCATGTCTCCGATGAGGAAACGGTTTCGGGCGCCACCGTCGCCGTCGGCCCACCTGCCACCATGCCGGGCGCCAGGGGGGCGCTGATACCCAGCGGCTCCCCCGGGGGGAACAGGGAACAGAACTCCGAGAGCATCTGGAGTCCGAAGCCGCGGCCCCGCCAGCGGCGTCGGACGAGGGTGGTGTCGAGCACCGGAAGGAGGAAGCCCTGAGCCGTCCAGCTGCCACACAGACTGCCTGTGAGAAACAGCCAGCGTCACACGTAAGCCACGCAGCAGGAGTTAGTATTAACCACCGTCTTGCGGAGTGGAGCCGAGCGTAAATCGCACCGAGCCTCTTCTGTGGAGGTTAGCATCAACCACAGACTTGTGTGGGAATTAGGTGTCATCACTGGGCTAGGACTGTTTTTCCGTACGGGAATAGAGCCTGATTAAATCCAGCCCTGCGTTGGGTTTGTGGGATCTGTGGAATGTGTTATCCCGCAAGCGTTCATTAAAGCGCGGCTGTCATTTCTCTCTCTACGTTGGCTTTTTTCTCTCTCTGATGCGAACCACACCCCAACGCACCCTTCTGTTTGAAGGTGTAGAAGCCCACGGCCTCTCCGTCCGCCCACAGGAGCTTCCCGCGCTCCGTCCGGGGGTGAGGGCTGAACAGCGCGACGCCGCGAGGCCGCTCGTCCAGCACCTGGCCCAGGAGGAAGAGGATGACCCTATCCATGGCCGACTCCACCTGGGAACGCCACAGACACACAATCCAACAGGAACATGAAAACACAAGAAGAGAAAAAGAAAACACAATCCTAATTTGTATTATTGATGTGTACTTCAGTTCAGCAAGTGTGCTTTACTTTCTCCACGTGCACACACGCACGCACAAACACACACCCACGCGCGCACACACACGCACAATCACACGTGCGCGCACACACACCATCACAAGTCCTGCCCTGGATTTAGTGGAGGTCTTCAAAGCATCTTCTACTGAACACCATTTTCCATGCAGGTAGAGAGCCAGTACTAACACAGCAGACCACAGTTAGTACAAAAGACGTGCATACTTATGAATCATACTTCTTTATCTGTATGGGTAATTAAGAGAGTGTGCAGGCCGTCATACATACCCGTGTCTGGGTCATCCGGGGGGTGAAGGGCCAGCACCGTGCAGTCAGATTGGCTGTCAGGAAACATTTGTAATCTTCTTACATTGCTGCCCTTAATTGCTGCCTGGAGACAAACAACAACGTGGGTTTATGAGTGCAATCAGCAATGACAAATATTTGGACTGCACGGCAGGTTGTTTATGCCGCAATATAAATGAGTCAAGACTATATGTATTTTGCCCAATATAAACTGAGGAAGTCACCTTTGTGTGATGGGGTCCATCGAACGATTCATATTTTTCACTGCTTCTTGGTTCAAGTGAAGACAAGTACTTGTCGGAGGCCGACAGTAAATGATGGTAATCCACAGAGGGAGAGATGTCTATGGGAAACATGACTATATATGTGTTGTTGGTGACAGCAGCACCTGTACTACCTGTACTTTGGCCCGCCCTGACGTCAGTGTCTCCAAACCGCCTGGGACCTGAGGTGAACCTCCCTCTAGGAGAGCTCCACCACGCTGTGTAGATCTGGGCTCAGATTGATTATTTTACATTAGATGCTTACTTTTCCCTAGAGTCGACATTTGGAGAACGTCCATTTGAGCAACATGAACGACACTCGTCCTTGTTCTGCCCTTTCCTGTTTTCCGCCACCTGTAGTCTGAGGAGTGGCGCAGCACCCCCTGTCGGCGGTCAGGAGTATTGCTCTTCTTCTTCTTCTGTGGTCTGTTTTTGGTGGTGGCGAATAACTGATAGATACATTACCGCCACCTATTGTTATGGAGTGTTAAATAAATAACAACCTCCATACTTATAATACTTAAAGTAAAATAAATAATAATACAATAATATCAATATTAAGAAACACTAATCTAAATAATTGTAATTAATAATAATTAATAATAATCACAATCCATTATTACAAGTTCTACAGTCTCTTCTTGCCCACCGCCGCCCCTATCGGCGGTCTGGGTAATTGCACCGGTGTAGTTCTGCAGTTTATTATACACTTTCAATATTACACCGGAAGTGCTTCAGACAGTAAACAAGTACAACTTCATCTCGAATGACGCTTGTCACATATAGTTCATGACATCCACGATGCTTTCCGCTCTGACACGGACGAGACGCCTGCTCTGCTGCGTGTCCCGTCTCTCGCAGTCCCGCCTCATCCCAAAACATCATGCTCAAACTGTGAGATTGATTTATGCGTGAACTCATTAACCGCTTGAACGGCATTGTAATCTGCATTGTAAGCTGTATATGTATGTATGTATTATTTTTGTTTTGTTTTGCTATGCTTTTATTGTATTTTAATGCTTTTATGTATGTA
>JAOPJJ010000141.1:10497823-10508249 GCA_027122795.1 Enchelyopus cimbrius
TTCTTCATGACCTGAGAAACCAAAACCAAACCACGTCATCGGGACGCCAAAGCCCCCCTTTCACTTCCTGTCATGAATTCTGCACACAAATTGCGGTGACAGCAATCGGTGTGCACCAATATATTAAAAGGTACTGATGTGTATCTGTGATGTGTATCTGTTTTCCGATCAGATCGGGGAACAGAAGAAAGAACCGCCTCTTTCTGATGTTTTCTTTCACCTCCTCTCCTTTAAGGGACAGAGACCGGTCCACTGCTGGGTCGCAGGGTCAAAGCATTCCACGGAGTCGTAGAGTTTTCCATAGGAGCCGCCGGCCATAGCGTAGATCTTCTTATTCATAGAGGCGTAGCAGCCGATCTGAGTGGGAAAGGGACAAGAATGCTCTGATGTGAAAACATTTAAGCATCCGTTCCAACCCAAAAAGGTTAAATACTCGCCATGAAAAACGGAACAGGTTTTTGTTGTTTAAACGCGTTTTACCCGTTTAACTCAACGCGGTCTTACCTTGCGGACCATGGTCATGCTGGTTTGCATCTTCCAGGTTTTGAGGTAGGGGTTGTACATCTCCACGGTGAGCAGCTCCATGTCCTTGTTCTCTCCTCCCAGGACGTAGATCATCCCGTCCAGTTCCACCACACCAAAGTTCTGCCGTGCCTGCAGGAAATGTGAATTATTAACAACAACGATAATAACAAACCCCTCCCAAAACCCCCTAAATAATTTATAAAAAGTGATTCATAAGGCAGGCACGAACATCAGCAGTAAGAACAGGATAGGAGCCAACAGGACTGGAAGTGTGAATCCCTCAAACACAGATCCTATCTAACTGACACCTGTAGGACGGCCGCTCTCCCAGTCTATTGAAGGCATGGTTAAAGCATACTTTGCTCTGATTGCTTTTGTCGAATATCAACAAACACCAGTGACCACTCGGTGAGTTTCACAGCTTTGCAAACAAACGTTTCATGTTGCTTTAGGACCGATGATTCATGCCCATTGACCTCTACACTGGGGCTAGCAAAAAAACTAAACTTCTCCAAACACAACCTTTCGGAAAATTAACACCTGAACCGATCTATTTCATCGTAAAAAACTGGAAATAAGGCTTTCGGTGTAAAATATCAGACTATGCCTTTAACAATGCATTAACACAATGTCTTTGAACCTGGGTGGAGCCATCGGTGGTTCAAAATGATTCAGCCCCACTGGCTCCAAGACTTCTGCAAGACTGACATCTAGTGGCCAAGTTACAACAGTACGTCAGCACTTCTGCAGATAAATTCAAATGAATCCAATAACCTAAAACACAATGATTTTGGGGGATCTCTAATGAGGATCGCCAGTTTGCAGTTTTTATACTAGATAAAATGTGATATTTGATTTTTTTTAGATGATTTCTTTCTGTTCGCAAGCACCTAAAATATAGTTGTGTAATCAAGCACATTACATTTGAATGGAGGAAAATCCAATAAAAACCAAATCCAGGTTACCTGCATCATGGGAGGTATAGGGCTCCAGGTGTTGGCATCTGGGTCGTACTTCTCTCCACTGTCCAGAACGTTCATGTGTTCATCTATGCCCCCCACGACAAACAGAGCGCCCCCTGTTCAAACCCAAAACAGACGGGGTGTTAGGGACTCCATGTCCAAATAAACAAGTTTAGTTTAGTTTAGTTTTTTAGTTTCTGTTGCTTTGACTACTAAGAGTAGTCTCTTTGTGTTTTATCAGACCTCCATCACAGGGCATCGGGGCTTACCGGCTGTCACCGCGCCATGAGAGACTCGGGCCGTGGTCATTGGCTCGAGCGCTATCCAGGCCTGGCGGTGGGTGTCGTACAGCGGACACATGCAGCGCATCGCCGCCGTCGGCTTCGACGTCCTTCGGTGACAAGGTGAAGTCGTTTAGCGGCGCAGCAACCTGGTATTGCTATGGATTGGACCCTGGGCCAAATTTGGACTTGCAGGCTTACTTGCGGTCCTCTCCCCCCAGGATGACGATGCACTCGGAGTAGCCTCTGGGCTTGAAGGCGGCCAGGAGCGCCTCTCCTTGCGGTTGAGGTCCCGCCAGTGCAAGCTGGCAGTGCTCTCTGATCACCTCCCTCATGAGGGGCTCCCCCAGGGCCTGGGAGGGGCCGCAGAACACATGGAGAACAGGTTTATTGAAATGAAGGTAACCCTAAAAGGTAAGCTAACCTTAAGCCTAACCCCTTCATTGTTGTATGTTACTATTACTTTACAGATTAGATAACTATACATATTAGAATGATTAAAGGTCGCCATGCATTAGTGTTGACAATGGAATGCAAAAACAATGGAACTGTAGGGTTATCAGTGGGGGAAACAGACATTTGATTGGCTTACCTGTTCTCTAAGGTAACTGGCGTCTAGGCCGTGCAGCCACACGGATGACATCACCTCCTTCATGTGAACCTGGTGGAAAACAGGCGGAGACCAGAGGTTCAATAACGTTGTTAATACACAGTAATGACAACAAACAACCTAAACCACGCGCTGGTATGTCTTTACATGCTCAGATCCCGTCAGAACAAAGCTAATTCTTCTCTTCCTGAACCTTTTTTTCTACCCCAACACAGCCCCTGAGGGTGGTGCCTGTCGGACGGCGCTACAGGGGGAACTCGCGCTCACCCTGCGATCCTCGGGGTCGTGCGCAAACCAGCGCACCACCGCCTCCAGCACGTGCTTCTCGTTGCCCACGTTGAGCTTCTCCATGGCCAGCAGCTCGCACAGCCGGTCGGGGGGCATCTCGCAGAACTCCTCAGTGAGCGCCACATCGCGCAGGTGCGTCTGCAGGTACTCCGTGGCCACGTGGTGCACGTGGTGGAGGCAGTAGTGGAGGGAGAAGAGGCGGATGCCAATGCAGTTCTCGGCCGTGATGCAGCTCTCCAGGAACTGGCAGCAGAGGGCTTTGAGGTCAGTGAGGAGCAGCAGGTCCGAGGCCTGCACCATGTCCTGGATGGTGTCCTCGCTCAGGCTGATCTGCAGACATGCACCAGATACGTGCACAGGGGGGGGGACTATTTGTTAAACAAGCAGAAAGCCGCAGTGACTCACCCGACTAGCTCAGGCGAAAAAACCTCCGCTGCAACCATGGGAAATCAAATTGTTAATATACTCACTTCGCCACTGAATATGTAGTCCAAGATCTGTTTCATGATGGGCATTGAGACGCCGTCGAGCTCAATCCTGTAGGTTGATCCATCTTCCTTGGGAGGGTTGTAGTTGAGTTTGGTCCTGAAATAGTTATCAGTTATCATGTTGGATAAAGCTCAGCCAAAACACTAGCTTTCTGATGACGTCAACCACAGATGTGCACGTGTCATTCGACACTGAACACATCGTTTGTTTTAGGTCACCTGACATATGGACTGGCAGCAGCCAGGATGTTTTTCTGGACAGGGAGCTCCTCTCCGTTCACCACCAGGAGAGCGTCGTGAAAACTTTGCTCCTGCCAGAAGGAGCGCAGCACCCGGAGGAGTTTCTGGGAATGCTGGGGGTCCGACACCTTCGCGCCGGTTGTCGAATCCATTGTTGAATCGGCACCGTCTAGACTAATAACAAAGACATTGTTCTTTGTGTAATCATGTGTTTGTTTTTGTGTCACTTTTTTTAATCTATGGCCAGTGACGTACCACAGCTGACAGGACGACAGCACCACTGGTCATGGGCGGCTAACTAGCTCCTCTAGCTAAGCGTATCTGTGTGTTCAGCAGGGACATTGTAAATAACATTACACCTAGAACCATGAACACAATGTGTGTCATACAAGCTATCACTTCTGAGCAACCATTCGACCCCTTGACCTGGTTAGGTCTCTCTAATGTCACAGTGGACTCAGAATGAAAAGTGACCCGGTCCGGGCGACAATGGTAGTTAGCCACTGTGCAAGGTGGACAAATGCTGCCTTCCTTTTAGACAACCGTCCCACTAGGAAGTGGTAAATGGTAAATCCTGACGTCATTTTCCGAATGTTCCCACTTCAGAGCGTTCCAGTTGATTTACCACTTACGACTTACCAGTCAAATGGAATGGACCATAACCCTTTAATATCACAGAGCCATTACGCAACGCTTATGCTGTGTGCTGCTTACCTGCCGTAGGGTTGAAACCCAGGTGAGTACTCCTCCAAAGTATCGGTAGGGAAGTCGCTAGAACATGTCGTAATACCCAGCCAGGGCAGCAGAATAAAGGTCTAGAAGGAACAATTAACAGGTAAACGCGAAAGAGACATGCCGTACAATGGTTATGAACCGGTTATGCTAACACAGAGGCTTCACATAGTTCATGTAAACACTCGCCATGTAACTTATGTCATTTGACAACATGTGCCGATCAATGCTAATGCTGCAGTGTAGCTATTGGCACTCGTATGAACGCCGATCCACGTTAATAAAACTATCCTGACAACGTTTGTAACACTATGCCTCAGACATGTTGGGACAGTGTTATTACGGATGAAGCCACGCCCCTTGGCTGACGTCACGCCGTACGTCACAACGTGCGACAAGCGCGAAGCAGAATGTCCGTCACTGTAACTTTTTCATCTCAGTATGAATCTTACATTAATTTGACCGTGGAGGTAGTCTAAACCATTCAAACTATGTCCTCATACTTCTACATAGTTCTACTCTATTGTTGGTCGCATTCTGACGCAGAACAAGTCTAAACGAATCGGTGGACTATTTTGAATGTATATCCGCGCTTCAATGTTTGCAATGGTAACTAATCGCTCTGTGGAGCATTGTTTTTGTTATGAGCGAGCTTTTATTTAACCATTGGTGTTATGCTACCATCACATGTTTGTAGGTTAAGCGTAAAGTAGGGCTTTGTAGTGAGTAAGTATGTCTCGGTCAAGGACCAAGCTAGAGCCGTGGATCGAGAACATGATCGTCAGCCACGGCACCGAAAATGAGAAAACTCCCGCCAAACTGAAAGCCCGCGTTATCGCGGTGGGTCAGATGCCGCATTCACAGGTACTGGAGGCACAGGGTCCCCCAGAGCTGCTCTTCCTTTCCGACGGAGTGGTCCAGATCCCCGGCATCCTAACCGACAGTGCGTGGGAACACCTTCAGGATGAGGAGGAGAGGGAGTTTTTCTCCAGCCTGGTCAACACCACGGTGTGCCTACAGACCTACACCCTGCAGTTCCACATGGCCCCCGAGAAGAGGAAGAGCAGATTCTTCCTGTCCATCAGCAAGCTCTCCGCCATGGCAGCCGGACCCGTGAAGGAGTGCCCCCCTTGCTGCACAACCCTCTCCTCCGTGAGGGGGAAGATCTGTGACACGTGGAAAGCCCTGCAGGGTCAGACTTTGTCCGAGACTGAGGGCAGTCAGGGTGGCGTGGACCTGAGCGAGCTGCTTGGCGTGTGGCAATACGACTGCCTGCTGGACTTGGTAGAGGAGGTTGGCGAAATACTGACCGCGGCCAGGGCGAGCACATCCCCACGACCTTCGACCTCACGGGACCCGCCGCCGGCCCCGCCCGTTGCCGCCGCCACCGCCGCGCGCTTGCGGACAGAGTGGGACATTGACAGGGTGCGTTGCAAGGGCGCTGAACCGTTCAGCGTCCCCATGGCTCACCTCCTCATCCCGGACACGGTGGCCCCGCTCCTCACCCCAACGCCACCCAGCGAAGGCAGCGCCACGCAGAGCGGACTGATTCCCCCCTCTGGTGACCCGCTGGTGATGCACTCCACGCCTGCCGCCCAGCCCAGCACCTCCACCGGGCACAGGGCGGAGCCACAGGGGACGGTCAGTGGGCGTGGCATTGAACAGACCCCGCCCCTTTCCAGGGATAACCTCCTCTACGTCTGCGAGGCCAGGCTCTGTGAGGAGTCGGACGGCGAGGAGTCCAACCCCTGGAACATGTTCCCCCCACCCTCCAAGGTGTTCTGCACCTCCTCGTCCTCGGAGACGTCCCCCGGCTCCAATCTCCCGTTGTCCCAGGCCCGGCCAGATCCCCCCGTCCACGTGGAGGCCCGGTGTGAGGTCAGGGTGGGGACCAGGCCCCTGGATCCTGATGTCTCCCCTACCGTTGGGCCCAGTAAAGGAGACCAGAGCCTCCTGCCGCCGTACCAGAAGCCCCCACCCCCGGGGGGCTCCACTCCCAGCGCTTCAAAGACCCAGCCCGGCGCTGTCCAGACCCCAGGGGCGAGGACTCCCGGCCCTGCGACAGACCCCCAGCAGGACCTTTCAGGGGAGGTGGTCAGGACCATACCGTCCTCAAAGAAGAGAAGGACGGAGCCCCACCAACCAGGCATCCCGGCCGGCCTACCGCAGGAGCAGGAGGGCGTACCCAGGGAGGACCTCAGCCCTCCATCTTGGCTGTTTGAGAGTCCGCCCGGCCCCGTGTCTGAGCCGGGCCGCAGACCCCAGCATTACGGGACGGGGGGTCGCAGCTCGTACGGCTCCCTGGTCCACAGCGACGGGAGCCGCTTTGCGTACCATTACAAAGTGTCTCTAAAGAACGTGGCGGACCTGAGCAGGGTCAGGGTGGCAGACCACCAGGTCCACTGGGCGGTGAAGTACCTTGTGGTTCCCAAGCAAGCGGACAGTAACGACATGAAGATCTGCTGAACCAGTGCCTTGGTCTCCAGGACAGAAGCACTTTATTCAGTTTGTCGCTTGAAGTCAGTTGAACAGTTGATTTGTTATTGAAAGAAGCGATCTGTCACATCGAGAACATTGCTCTTAATTGTACACGTTTTGGAACACTGTTTATATTGTTGTATGCGTCTGTTATGACCTGTTTTTAATGTGATATTTATATATTGAATAAAATAGTTTTGTTAATTAAATGTTAACTGTATTATGATCCATACGATAGCCCACACATCAATTAAACTTAACATCTTAAATAGCCTATACATTCTTAATGGTTAAAATGATTCTGACCAGCAGATGTCAGCAGATACCAGTCGTAGCGTTAGAATAGAATATATGGCTGCTGAGAAACTAGTCCCTCAAACTGCGATGATTCATGTGATGCAGGTTTTATTTCTAACATTATTCTATCAACACAGACATTTACATCTACAGTCTGGTGTTATAATTGATTTGCCTCAGGTGTAATGTGGAGTGGGTAAGACTTCTTATTGGCAGGCTAATCGCGACCATTGACTTGCGCTAGCCTAGCACCAGCGAACTTTGCAACTAGAAGGACTGAATGAAATTAGTTGGAAATGTCTTCAATGATAAATAACAAACTCGCTGACTTGGAAATGAGGTCCTAGGTCCAACATTCCTAACTACCCCTTTAACCTGAGCTCCAGTAAAAGTGAAGTCTTACTTAAACATCGGACAATTCAGTTGGTAAAACTTGA
The DNA here is from genome assembly GCA_027122795.1 of Enchelyopus cimbrius. Lineage (NCBI taxonomy): Eukaryota > Metazoa > Chordata > Actinopteri > Gadiformes > Gaidropsaridae > Enchelyopus > Enchelyopus cimbrius. Next base: position 10,505,162 of record JAOPJJ010000141.1, read on the forward strand.
CATTAAGGAGATACTAATGAACTATCATTATCCTCAGCTAATCCCAAGGATAATACACCAGAATAACATTGATTGATTAATTTGTGGAGAAACGGATCATCATCCTGATAGAAAATATTATAAAAGAATACCTTTGTTAACATTAATCCCATTACCCATGAACACAATTGGTTATTGGTAATTATAAAGTTTAATGAAAGCACAAATTGCTCTGGTTCGAGTAATGTCATTTTTATTGTGGTTTAAAAAATAAATGACTTACTATGTCACTAAACACAATGGATCAATGAATACATCATCCGTCTACATCTTTTATAGTTGTGCGTCAGATTTCGTCTATAGCCTATACTCCTAATGAATCATTGCTGTCGGGAGAAAAAAGAAAACACCCGTGAAAAGTGGAGTTTATTCACCTCGAAACTGTAATGTAAGCAGGGTGCAGCTGTGAGCACTTGTAAAGTTGTTATAATCCCCGTAGCCCTTATAAACAGGAAAATACATAATATAAAGCATCATGTAGGCTTTCACAAATAATATACACTCTCGTTCCTTCAAGTTTTCCTTTTAAGGCAATCGCCCAGACACGTGCAGCTGCTGATTAATCAATTAGGCCTCGGCCAATCACTGAGCTGCTTTTTAGGCGGCGCGAGATGAGACACAATCATTGGTTATTTATATGTTTTGCCTATTTCTGTATAAAGTGTTCGCTTAATCGAGATACCACACTGGTTGATTCCGTCGTAATCCCTGTATTTTCCTCATCATCATGTCAGTGCGCGTGTGTGCGTGGCCTGATAAGAGTTGAAAGAAAATGTTCACTTTATTTTCCTTTTTACACTTTGTTTTGATTTCTGCTAAACCAAAGCAAAAGTCCCAGAGAGAGCTCCGCAGTGTTTGCTTGTTCTCTGTGTGTGAGCAGCTCTGCGCGTCCAGGGGTGGACGTGAGATTTCAAACAGCACATCAGTGCGTTTATGTATTGGGTGCCCGGAAATTTTTCCCAAATAAACACAGCTTGATTCCACTTGGGTGGGCAGACTTATCAACAGACTAATTCTCTAAACAGATGAGGGGGGATATCCCGGCACCTCATTGGCTGCTGGGGTGGAAAAGGGACACGCGGGATCTTGTGCAATGAATTTTTTAATTAATGTGGGTGGGCTGAGAACACAACCCAATGTTTATGATGGACCATTTATTTCCCCCCGTGCAAAGTCAACACAACACTGCAAAAACGCACAACAATTATTTGACATTTTTTGGTGTGGACTTCAGTCGGAGAGTCAGTCCAGGAGAGGAGCTCTGCGCTGCCGGCTGCTTTGGTGACCCTTTCCCCCTGCACAGGACACCATGAGTCTGTACCACACCCGACTCCAGCATCTCGGGGTACCACCGCCATCCCTCAGCATCTCCACCCACCACCCGCCCAGCATGGTCTACCTGTATGGCGGGGAAAGCGGCGGCCTGGTTCCCGCGCTGGGCTTCCTCTCGGCGCGCCAGCAGCAGCAGGACCCCCCGCCGCAGAAGCCCCCCTACAGCTACATCGCGCTGATCGCCATGGCCATCAAGAGCGCAGCGGGGAGGCGCGCCACGCTCAGCGGCATCTACGCCTTCATCATGGACCGCTTCCCCTTCTACCACGACAACAAGCAGGGCTGGCAGAACTCCATCCGCCACAACCTGTCGCTCAACGACTGCTTCATCAAGGTGCCGCGGGAGAAGGGTCGCCCCGGGAAGGGCAGCTACTGGACGCTGGACACCAAGTGCCTGGACATGTTCGAGAACGGGAACTACCGGCGCAGGAAGCGGAGGCTGAAGAGCAGGCTGCAGCACCGGGAGGGCGACCCGGCGTCCGGGACCAAGCGCGTAAAGGGATCGGGACCGGGAGGACAAGGCGCTCCACCGGCCTTGGTGGAGGCGCCATGCGGGGAAGGTGAGGGCATCCCGGGGAAGGACGCGTGTGCGCCCCGGGGTCAAGGTTTGAAGCCCATCCTTGCAGAGTTGCACCACTCCGGCGTGCAGCAGAATGCACCGGCGAGGAAACCGTCGGAGGAGGAGGGCACCGGAGCAGCATCCAGCCGGACGCAGCAGCCGGTACCGCGAGCACCGGCGGCACCGCGGGGCGCGCCGGTGCAGGACTCTACCGGGGCGCGCGTGGAAGACCCTCCGGAGGGGTCTGACCCCCGCGTGAAGGGGGATGAGGACGCAAGCTGCGTGACCGGCGGACGAGAGCACGGCCGGCTCATGGTGGTGCACGACAAGACCAAGGGGAATAGTGCGGCCCAGCAGGGGGGCAGCCGGCCCGCTGATAAATCACACTCCTTCAGCATTGACAATATATTGTCCAAAAATGTCAGTAAGTCGGAAAGGGCTTCCTACCTTGGGTTGACCAAAGAAACGTGTGGACCGTCTTTAGTCCTGGGGATGCAAGCGCACCAACTCTACCAAATGGGACTTCCACTGTGCTCTTACATTTCTCTGCCCTATCCAGACAAAGTGCATTTTTTTTAAACATTTGCTGTTGGAAACCATATTCCAGCTGATGTTAACTGTTCAAAAGTTATACACCTACTGACCAGAGATGACGAGGTGTGGCTGTGAGATAAGTTATTTGTTAAACAGCTTTCTATTTGTTATCCAAACAGAATATTTTAATGTTGCCAGCCTGTCATAATCATTGGCTTCTTCTGCGTTTATTCATATTCCTTTATAAACAGAACGACTTCAGATCTCTAATATCTCTTGCTCAATAATTCAGGTATTCTGCTTCGGAAATAAACAATATCTTTATTGAAACGGTCCCATTGCTGAACGGATGCACAGCTGTCTGTTTGTAATCCTGCAGAAAGCTCTTAAGTGCGTACGGATGTTGTCATTGTTCATGTAAATGTTTATGGAGCAGGGGATGTAGCTGTGCTCTTCCTTCATAAAGGGACAGGGTTTAATGTAAATGTGTGTCTAAATATTCACATATACCTCCCCTTCCAGGATGTTCAACTTCTGCCATCAAGTGTATAGAACTCCAAAAAAAATCTCATTTGCTGCATTCTGATTTAAAACACAACACACCTGTTACACGACAAACGACAA
>JAOPJJ010000141.1:10684453-10695310 GCA_027122795.1 Enchelyopus cimbrius
GGAAATTGCATTTCCCCCTTGATCCTATAATTTTCATTGATTATAGAGATGGACTTATGAATGAATACCGCCCGGCCGATGCATGACTATTTATGAACAAAAACTGTACCAATAGCGCAAATTGGTCTGTCCACTTTATTTGGTTTTGAAAGATGGCTTCAGTCAGAGCGAGGCTAGACCGATCTTCAACGAGAAACTGAAATGTGATCTCCTCGATGATCTCCTCGATCTCGAAGGCCAACAAACTCATATTCTCTAAATTAGCCTCATTCATGTCCTACCTGCAGAGTTCACTCAACACGGGAACCAATTTCCCCCCTCAAGAGGGCCTCATGGGCCCTCTTGTGTGTCTCCACAGTGACCTGCAGCTGCCAGTATTTCAGATACACCCACATCAGACTACCGTTCTTGCGGTCGTCAGTGTTCAACACGTCAGCACAGTGCTTGTCCTTTCTGAAGATATCCTTCAGATCCCTCTCCAGGTCCACGCCCCGGCCCAGGTCCACCTTCGCAGCCTTCAGCAGAATCCCCTGCTCCATCTCCCTCCGCTGGGCTCGGGGTCTCAGCATGGAGCAGTAGGCATTCTGCCGCTCTACCAGGCTGGCCTCCAGTTCCCTCAAGGCAACCCCTGCCCTCTGATGCGCTGCCTTCTCCTGCTCCAGAGCATCGTGCAGCAATGCCCCCGGCGTGCCACACAACAGCATCCTTTGCTTCTCCTGCTCCAGGCCATTGCGCTCCTGGTTGGGGGACAAGGGTTCAAGAGAGGGAGGTTGAATGGCAGACAACGAGGAGAGCTGCTGAGATTGTTCCCTTTCCGGAAAATGCAACGATCAGACCAAATTTTGTGCAGAACATGCAAGTATATAGCTGGTTGGAACAAAACAGCTCCCACATTTTGCATATTTGTCCTATCAACCTAACAACAAGAGTTATATACAAACACACATGTTTACAAAATATAATTTTTTATACCTTTTCTGTGCTTTTTTATTCTGATACAATTTCCTTTACACCAGAGTGAAAAAATATAATTACAGTAGGCCTTACGCTTAAACAGTTTTAAACATGTAAAAAGTTACATTCCACTATTGGGAGATTGCAGCCCAAATGAATGTGTGTGGCGCTTAAAATAGCACTGATTCGCCAGCACATTTATGCTTGAGTGACACAAGTGACACAACCAAAATTACCTGTTATATTTTTTGTTAGGACGAAAAATATTTTACCTGCTTTAACTGTTTCTTGTCCTCCATCATCTGCAGCCTATAGGACTGCATGGCATTCTTGTAGCCCTCGACCCTCTGCTTCTCCGTCTCCACCTGTATCTCCAGCAGTGCTGCGGCCCTTCGCAACTCTGTAAGGGATTGTCCGTACTTCTTCTCCATCTTTGTCCGTAAGCTGGAGACCTCGTCATTATGCCGCACCTTCACCTCATTGATTTCCCTTTGTGACTCCCTGGTCCAGATCCAACCTTGTTCGGGGGGCAGTTTCAGGTGGGGGCAGTTTCAGGGAGTGGTTGGAAACAAGCTGGAGACTTTACAACCCTTTACACAAGTGTAAAGGGTTACTGTACACAAGACAGCTTGCATGCAACGTTTGCCATCTAAAGTGATCAATCAAACCAAGGACAGGTTCCTGTGAAATATGCTCCTGCTTTGACTGTTTTGTCCAATTGGTCAAAATGGGTTGATAATATCATACATCGAGAACCCAATGAATATTAATCTCATACAAACTGTATCTGTGTCCGAATCTCGTACACACATTCACAAGTATATATATATACTAATGTACTTACGGAAGGCAGCCAATCCAAGCATAGGGATCAATAGAGCGTAGTTCCACGGGCTACCGTTACCACCCCCTGCTCTCCCACCAGCCCGCTGCTCTCCTTGGTCTGGGTCAATGTTCCATCTGGGGGGGTCGTTCAAGTTGTTCATGGAGACGACTGTAGAAGAATACATCCGTACATGTCCCAAGGTCAATAGGGAGCAGGTTGGGGTCACGCAGTGTGTATTGAACCCTGGCAGTTTCTTCATTGAACACATCAGCAACCCAGAACACATTATTTAATTGTTGATAGATATGGATGGTCTGGAACTGGTGAAGTGCAATTGTTACATGAACACTGCACACTGTTGCAGTTTTAGCAGATGTTAAATGGTAACAACCGAGCTTTGCTCAATTCATAGGCAAGGTTTTTCGACCCATTGAATGACGTGAGTGTTTACATTTTAGCCAGCGGTGCAACCTCACCAGCAAAACGAGTTATACAGGGCTGATGCATGCCTTTGATATCGAGCTATTCGCTTAGCTATTCACACATATCTGACCAACGGAAGTGTTTACATATTCGACTTGTGTTTACATAAAAAAAAGTATTTTGTCTCACCTTGGAGAAAAAGCCTAGGTCACGTAAACATTGGTTCCTCCACGTCTGATTATACAATTGCCATTAAAGTCAGTTAGGCAACCCAGAACAGTCCAACTGACACATTTAGGGTGATCACGTTAAATTGTGACGCAGCAATGGTTTCTCATTCAGAAATAAATCCACTGTCTCGGCATCCTTCGTTTTTCTTTATCTTCATGCGAATATATTCTGATGAAAATATATCGTAATACAATGCGGATGAACACACAAATGTGTTACAAGATTACCGTTGGCCACCAAATAAAATGTGGTTTGCTCCAGCGGGTGTGTACAACACTATCAAGTCTCCCCTGGTCACTTCCGACCAAGCCGTCCTTCACTTGAAACATGGCGACTGTACGTTTGGCATCAAGTCTCCTTTCGAAGAGGATATTATCCTCCCAAACTACTGCTGTGAGTATAAAATCAGAGATATAATATTGCTTCGGCGATGAGTGCTGTGATATGTGCTCTTATATATATTTATTTGACTGTTTTGTGTGCACGTGTCAAACAAAAAGAAGGTTGCAGTTTACGTTTCATAACCTCAGTCCTTGACTTGCATAACTCTCCTGTAAAAGGGACATGGCTGTATTGTTGTTGTTTTTCAAGTCAAAGTATAAATATATATAATCCGTTGAACGCATTTGAAAGCCATACTATTGCATATTCCTTTTATAACCTTTTAGGAAAAAAATATGTTTAATGCCTTCACAATCCCATTTGTAGTTAAAGGTATGCAGCCGAGATCCGACAAAACCCTGACTATCGTTATTGTTACTATTCTAATTATTGTTTTTATTTCAGGCCCCACTTGTTTCTGTCAAATCTTCTCGGGACTTTCATTTTTCCATTTATGGCAAGAAGAATGACGCTAAAGTGTCAAATGATGTAAGTTGACGTTCAAATGATTTTGTCCTATAGCTTCAATTATTGCATGGTTTGTGTGTTTATGGCTGTGTCTGTGTCACTGTGTGTGTCTGTCTGTCTACAAGGGCCGTTCATGTTTTTCAATTGTGACTTTTGATCAATATGCATAGATCTCCACCCAGTACCCTGTTGTGGACCATGAATTTGATGCTGTGGTTGTCGGTGCCGGCGGAGCAGGATTAAGAGCAGCCTTTGGCCTATCAGAGGCTGGTTTCAACACGGCCTGCATAACTAAGCTCTTTCCCACCAGGTCACACACAGTTGCTGCACAGGTGTGTGGGGGGGGTCCGTAAGGCAAAACAAGCTGAGCGGAAGTGTTTTTTAGGCCAGAGTCTGATACTACATACGTCTTTGGTGTAGAGAAGATCTCCCAATGCGCTCCCTGCCAGAGAAGAGTCATCTCTGGAGACCACCTCACCCTGCAGCTCCACCAGCAGCCACTCCGGGGCGGCACCGAGGCCCACGCTGCTTCTGGAAGACGATATGGTGAATAAATACATCATGGTGAAATCAACAACACCAAAACACCTTCACTGCATTCAGGTTATATGGGGTCCTGCATGGATTCCTGCACAACTGCAGCAATATGCAGCTAGAACAGCTGATCAGAATGATTAACAACACTTAGTAACGACAGCAAATGTGACTTTAAAAAATACCATTCCTAAATAATATTTGGTAATATAAGGAATAATATATGCTATTGCTATTTGGATCATTTGTAAAGCCAACAGTTACATTATTGTACTACAGTACTATGGTGTATCAGCACCTACCTTATTATGATTTGGACCATTTCCCTGCAAGATCTCGACCCTTGTTCAGCGTTGTTTTAAGTAATACATTTTTTGCTCATTACATTACAGGGAATTGAATAAGCATTCAACCGGAACACTTTTCGAACTGAAATATCATCTAAATGTAACGCCACAACTCGGGAGGAGTTTTGACAGAGGTTTCTCTTTTCCTTTCCCGCCAGCAGTCCCGAGGTCCGCCTCCTCTACGCAATTTCCGTTCAGTGACGTCAGAGCGATTGTATATCCGGTTCAAAGGCTCTCAACGTGGGTCCCGACTGTTTTCAACGCGTGCCCCTAGTAGAAATAACACAAGGACCGTTTTAAAGCGTAACACCGCGCACACCAAAGTGAGTACTATTCAACGATTCACACGAGACACTCACGCACTTCTGAAACCTGTACTTAAAACTCTAGGTGTGTGTTATGAAAAGTTTATCCTTTGCTAATCGCTAGCTAGACCTTGTTCATGGGGTGACTGGTCATGACACGTTTGCCCTGTTCGTTTGACACACTCATCTCAGCCCTTTATGTGATCCGACGTAGGGGTACGATGGGGGAATTCAAAGTGCACCGGGTGCGGTTCTTCGACTACATGCCCAGCTCCATCAGCGCCATGGCGTTCAACGCGCAGACAGAGAGGCTGGCCGTCGCCCGGGCTGACGGGACGGTGGAGATCTTCAACCTCTCAGACCACTGCTTTCAAGAGAAGGTACGAATTGATTGATTTTGGATCACATACTATAAAAATCAGTTATCCAAAGGAGGACATGCGAAGTACAGATCTTATTTCCAGCGTGGTCCACACAAGAGACAGACAGACAGGCTAGTAATACATAGTTATTGTGGGTCCATATCCTAAAACAAAATAAATAAGAAAGCAAAAACTGCAGTAAAAACTATCCAAATTATCAGTAACTATCCACCTTGTTCCATAGAATCTGCTTGATCTAGCTTTTAAAAATCCCTCTTGAAGATAGGAGTTGTGAAGCAGTAGGCAAACTATTCCAAGCCATGATACCAGTATGAATAACTCACTGACAATTCATATGATTGGATCTTTGCAACTGTAAACGGGTCATTGTGTGCAGTGTCGGTGTTATACGTATTTAACCCCCAACACATAAGTGCAAAACATTTTAAGGAAGACTTGAGTGTAGCAATTCAGTTCCCATGTGGTTGTGATCTGCAGGTGATCCCGGGTCGTGACGGCAGGACTGTAGAGTCACTCTGCTGGGCTGGTGGGCGCCTGTTCAGTACCGGTCTGAACGGAGAGATTGTGGAGTACGACCTGGAGAACCTGAGGTCAAAGTACATCATTGAAGCGTACGGCGGACCCGTCTGGACCATCAGCGGCAACAATGAGGGGACACAGCTTGCGGTGAGTCACGTTATGTTTAATATCCTCCTGTTTCAGCCGAATGCAACGATGAAGGTCTCATGTTGTCTTCTCAATGTTTTTTTAGGTTGGTTGTGAGGACGGGACAGTGAAAATCTTTGATCTTCTGGAAGACACTATTCAGTTTGAAAAAAACCTTGACAGACTGAAAAGTAAGAGGATGCAAAGGGGTTTAATTCACTGCCCTTATATCAATATCAGCGATTTAATAGGAAGACATATTGTGCAATTTGTGGTGTATTGGTGGCTGTCATAACATGTGGACATTTTATTTCGTCCTCCTAGATCGAGTCCTATCTCTTTCATGGCATCCATCTGGTAAACAAATCGCTGCCGGAACCATGGGCCTGATCCGTGTGTTTAACGTTGAGTCAGGTGAGACTCGAGCGTGCAATGTTTTTACAGCAGGTTAAAGTGGCTTTGGAAGAACAGGCAGTCTTTTTGTTGTTGTTGGGAGAATAGGGAGTATGCAGGAGCATTGTTTTTATTTTTCTACATTGAAACTGTAGCCTATCCTACAATTTGTAAGAAGCAGTTCCATCCATTTTACACATTTAATTTCAACGCTGCAAACCCCCTTTTAGGCCACGCCACCCAAAGGATGGTGGTGGACAGGGCCGCGGGGGCCTCCAAGAAGAAAGACGTGGTGGTGTGGGGGCTGGTCTTCCTGTCCGACCACACCATCATCAGCGGAGACTCGGCCGGGAAGGTCCAGGTGTGGGACGGCCAGATGGGCACGCTGATCCGCACCCACCTGGTCACCAAGTGGGACGTCACGGCGCTGGCGGTGTCCCAGGTGAGCCTGAACGAGGCCCGCGGATCTCCATAGGTCGTTCCGGTCATTCTCCATCAGTCTATGTCGTAGTCATGATTTTGGGGTGCGTGGAGGAGACTCTGGGAACGGCCGCTTGTGAATGAAGTGGTACATTTGTTCTTCACTTATGCTGGTTTTATGGCGGAGTCCATGCTGAAAATCGGCCTGCCGAGGTGCTGTCTTCCCCCCCCGGTCTTTCGGCGCATTACCTGAGAACGCTCCACTGATTTATCGTGTCTTCATTTCATTTCAAACCTTTATTTACACTCGTAGGGCATTGAGGTTTCCCTCATTTACAATGTCGACGAGTTTACATCAAGGGACATGCAAAATCATCTCAAACAAAATGAAAACTCAAACTAGAAAACTAAAAGCAGTTGCAATTTGATGAGCAGAGATTTAACAGCAAGTGATTAAAAACAGTAGCAGACGGGAGTGCCTCTGACTTTAGTGTTTGTCGCAGAGCGTTCCAAGTGCTAGGGGCGTCTGAGGTTGATGATGAGTCTGTGAACGGTGTCGCCGACAGGACGAGAGCAGCCTGCTCGCCGGGACGTCCGAGGGAAGCCTGGTGCAGTTCCAGTTCATCTCGGCCAACCTGGACCAGCTCGACAAGGAGTGGACGCGCACACGGACCCTGAGGAGCCACTCGCACGACGTGCGGGCCGTGGTCCACACTGAGACGGCCGCCGTCTCAGGAGGTCAGTGTGTGCCGCAGTGTGTGGATGCCGCTCTTAGGCTTAGGATTCAAATTGAATGAAAAGTGTGAATAAGTCCGTTTCAAATGACAGATTGTTGTTGCACTGTTCCTTTTGCAGGTAATGACACACATCTTGTGGTCAAACCCTTTAAGGAGAAGGTGGTTAAGGGCAGCAAGGAATCTGCGCCGTGCAAAATCATCTTCCCTCACGTGAGTGCCCTCTCCAGCCGCGAACCTGGGGTCAAAGGTCAAACGAATATTCAATCGTCTGCTGTCCTCGAGGGAACAGCCTGTATTGGGCTCTGTATTGGACTGCTGCTGGTCAAACCTTGACTGTAGGTGTGTGTGTGTGTGTGTGTGTGTGTGTGTGGTCTCTGTAGAGAAGCCTGGTGTCGTGTGCGAAGAAGGCGGGAGTCCTGCTCTTCCAGTTCCCCGAACGCTTGGAGCTCTGGAGACTCGGGGACAGCGCAGGAAATGGTGGGCGGGACAACCTTACTGGAGTAGATATCTGCAGTAGTGCATGACAATGGCTGTTGTTTGTGTAAACGTTCCTTATTTGTAACCAGTGGTTAATGTTCCATATGCTTGAACAGGGAGCCCAGGAGAGCAGCTTGCAGTCAAGAGGAAACCAGAGGCATTGATTCACCTTAAGAGAAAGGTGTGTGCTGATGATGCAACCAGCCTCTGTAATGGCGCTCTTGGCTTCAAAGGCTTGTGAGCTGATTGTGTGTGTGTGTGTGTGTGTGTGTGTATGTGTGTTCTCTGCAGGGCGATGATCACATCTGCTGCAGTGCTCTGTCCCCGTGTGGAGCCTGGCTGGCCTATGCCTCCGTCTCCAGCGTGCGTCTCTTCCACCTTCAGTACGACGACGGTATCGCCGTCACTAAGGTAGAGAAGGTCCCATTTGTGTGGAGATGCACGCATTTGCTCGGATGTTGTTTTCCTGCACAGTTCCCAGTGTGTCACTCCTTATTTGGTCGTAAAACCCACTCTGGATAAATGAAAGTGAAAGTTCATAGACTCCATCTTCCCTTCTCAGGTGAAGCTGCCCAAGGTCCTCCGCTCGGCCAACCAGCTGTGCTTCTCCGCCGACTCCTCCAGACTCTTCGCTGCCCTCAGCCAATCGTCAGTCCTCGTCTTCGCCATCGGCCAGTCGGAGGCCAAATACGTGCACACCCTCAAACCCAAGACAGGTGAGGCCATCGCACCCACGTCATGAGTCCCCACTTATTGGGGGACAAATGATCTGCTTTCGGTTTAAAGGTTTGTATCGTCGTCAATCCCACCGTGTATCGTGGTGTGTAACGAGTTCTGTTCTCTGTACCTCACTACTTCCCTGCACACACACACACACATCTAGTGTCTAAGCAGGCGATTCACCTGATCTCCACGAGCGACGATGGCAAGTGGCTGGCCACCGCCAACTCTGACTGTGAGATCCACGTCTACAACCTCCAAAAACTCAAGGTGTGGCTGCTTGGGGAATCGGGAATTCTTGTTTTTGTGTGCGTTTACTTTTTGAAGTTCTAGCCCATTGCAAAAGAATCAAACTGCAACGTGTGTGTGTGTGTGTGTGTGTGTGTGTGTCCATCCAGTACCACTGCACAGTCCCAGTGTACAACTCCTGTCCCAGCGCCATGGCCATTCATCCCACAGGCAGTAACCTTGTCATGGTGCACGCTGACCAGCAGGTATGCGTCGGGGCTCTGCCCTCCTCAAATGGATTCCCTTCGGTTGCGCCCGGCCGTGTGTGTATTTAGTGGTGCTGACCGTGATGACGCAGACCCATCTATCTGAACCCAAGGCACTGCGGCGAAATCGGCATCTTAATTTAAGGGCCTCTCCTTTCTCTCTCTCCGGCCTCGGGTCGTAGATCTTCGAGTACTCCTTGGTGCAGAAGGAGTACACGGAGTGGAGCCGCGCGCTGCAGAAGAAAGGCCTCCACAGGTCGTGGCTGAGCAGAGCTCCGCCGGTAACCCACGTCTCCTTCAGCGCCACGAACCCCCAGCACGTCATCCTGAACGACGCCCACATGTTCTGCATCATCGACAAGAGCCTGGTACGTGTTGGCGCTGTGCCACGCGGCCGCCGGATTCCTGCGTTGCGTTATGGACGTTTTTATGAGCTCTAGGAGTAAAGAGATGGAGAACTTTGATGACTTATGAGTTCAACAGTATTTATTAACAATAAGCTTGATTAAGGAGTACGAGAGCCGCCCGCACATGGTGCCAGCCACTACGGTCCTGAGGAGGATCTCAACAGTAGTTACTGATGTCCTCCTCACCAGACGTCCCATCAAGAGAGGACTTTAGGGTCATGTCGACCAGATAGGGTTGATCTTCTATTATTCTACGAATTAGACGAATATCACACTACTAAGAAGGAATGTTCCTTCACAAGTTGTCTTGCTGTGGCTTTTTCATGTCACCTTTCAGGTCCTCAAAAAATAATCCAAACTATTTTTCTTCCCCGACACACACGCACACACAGCCCCTCCCGGAGAATGACTCTGACCTGTACAACCAGAGACAGCTACGCTCCATGACGGAGGATGAACTGATCAAAGGCAGCCACGCGTTCAAGATGTGCGAGCTGTTCAAGGTAAGAACTCGCAGTGTGAAGTGCTTCCGTTTCTGGAATGTAAGAATATTGGCAAAAGTTATTTTAAACGTCAACGCTTTAATATCTTGAGTTGACGCCAGGCTAAAAGCCGTCTCAGACCGTCGATCTGATCTCTGATTTCTGTCTGTGTTGAAGAACCTGCTGTGTGTGGGCGTGCTGGATGACCACTCCCTCGTGGTGGTGGAGCGCCCCCTACTGGACATCACCACCCGGTTACCGGCACCGGTCCGACAGAAGAAGTTTGCCACATAGACCGTCGTCAGATTACCCTGCTGGTTCTCTGTGGGCATCGACGCCCTGTCATTACTGACAACACCCCTATCAGTCAGCCTTTTTGGGGGGGGGGGGGTCCTCCTCAAAGCTGTTTTGCCAGGTCAAGGAAGGAAGGCGGATATCGTCCTATTTGGTAGGTGTGCGTTGAATTAAGTTAATGGCAGACGTGAGTGCTTGATTCACCTTCTAGCACTGGCTGAGTAAATGGTGCCCCCCTCCCCTCCCACCACACCTTTTCATTTTCCTTCACGTTCTATATCATGGACATCTCGTACGTAGAGCCTGAAACGAGGCCTGACTTTGGGACCGGGCAGATTGGATTTCCCACAACTGTTGCTTACAAGGATGTTCTAAAACAAGTGACTGAAGTCGACTCAAATCGGGCTTTTGGCTACTAGTGTCCAAAACTCCCACCCCCATGCTTTGTAAAGATTTCTAATGTAATAAATAGAACTATTTCCAGAATTGTTTAATACGAGTTTATTTGTTATGTGTATATTTATACATTTATAAAAGTAAAGCGTAAACAAAAGGAACTAAATGTACGTTTGAAGTGCATGTCGTTCCACATATTCTATATGTGAATATAGGTTCACATATAGGTTATATAGGTTCTATCTATAGTAAATAATACACCAGCATTTTAACGGATAACTTTAACCCTTTCCTCTGAAATAAAGGGCTTTTAACCATGACATTATTTAAAATGATGTATTACAAAAAAATACTAGTTTTCAGGAGCAGTGCAGCCACCTTGAATGATTTGCCTGATTCTGTGTGCGTCTGCTTGCAAGACCTCATTTTGGGGATCGACCTTCAACGCTGCCAAGTAATCCTGAAGACCTGTAGAAAAACACACAACCCCTTACACTTAGACGGACCACTAGCGGGCTTAGCACTATGGGCGGGTGGGGG
>JAOPJJ010000141.1:10747583-10766819 GCA_027122795.1 Enchelyopus cimbrius
GTGTGTGTGTGCCCACATGTGCGTGGAAGCGAAAACATCTTGGTGACTCGGTGCCTGTGAGAGAGTTCTGTGTGCGCGGCGCACATCCAGCCGCCATGCCGGGATTTCCCCAGAACCGCGTGGGGCGGATCACGCCGATGTAACAATGTATCCTCTCCACCGCAGATCCAGCGAGACAAGGAGACCTTCTTCCCCCTGGGGCCCTGCCCAGAGCCCTGCACCCCGCAGCCCGTGTCCAGCACGCCAGCCGCCCCGGTCCCAGGTAAGACCCAGGGCCGCGCTGAGGTCCGGAGACCCGCTCCGTCTCGCTGCCATCGGTCAGGCGCTGGTGCCACATACTGAGTCAATCTGTCTTCTCTGCATAGCCTGTAGTACTCATCATGTCTTTGTTGCTGATGTGCTGGAAACACTTTAGAATAAGGACTGGCTATACATGAATAAATCATGAATTCATTAGTAATTAATCATGAATTCATATTTGATTAAATAACCTAATTTATTAATAATGTATTAATCATTTATATAATTACTACAATGTAGGTCATATACTGAAATATGAATTCATGATTAATTACTAATGAATTCAGGATTTATCATTTATCATTTATTAATAATGTATTAGGCATTTATAGCCATTCCTTATTATAGAGTGTTACCGATGTGCTTTATTTGTTCCATCACATTATCACAATGTAAACGGATTGCGTCGTGCCAGCTGTTTTCAGTCATTCATGTAGTTTAGTTTGACGTTAAAGTGGCATCACATCCTTCTTGCCCTCCGGATTTAGCTTATGAGACAATTTGAAGAAGTCCAGACTCTTTGCTTCTCTCTTTCTCTTCCTTTACGTCCCTCTGTCTCTGTGACACACACTCACACACGCGCGCACGCACACACACACACACACACCACAAAATAATCATACATTTCTCGTTCCTTCCTCATCTCCGTTCTCTTCACTTCTCTCTTCGCTCTCTTTCCCAACTCTCAGTCCGTCTGTCTTGTTCCTGTGGTCTGGTTGCTATGAGCTCAGCTTCCTGTCTGAGGGTATTGCATCCAGAGCTGCAATACTGTGTTTCATGGGAGCCAACCCCTGTCGTAGCTGTGAGGTCGTCGGTGGAGCTCTTCGTTAATGTTTACGTATTAATAATATAAGTACAAATGCAGGTCATTATATTTGTGGGGGAATAATCCCAACCCTCGAGTTGGAAGTTTAATAAACCTGCACGGTGAAACGTTCAACATTTTGCCTTATATATTTGAAACCTGTTTTATGAGAATGAATTGTATCCCCTCATTTGTTCTTTCTCTCAACCGATGTGGAGAAAAAATGCAAGCCAATCATTGTTAAGTGTTGGCTACGCTGAGAGGCTCTGACTGTTAAACGGTAATGACGTTGTGATTTCACTCGGGGGCAAGCTTCCCCTCGTGCAGGAAAGGAAAGTTATTTATTTTTATTGCAGATTAAACGGTGAACACCATCTTGTAAACAGCTCCACTCCTTACATTATACAGCAGATGTTTGAACCTGGATACGGTAAAAAAACTACAAAAAAAACAGTGAAGGGTGGTTCTGAGCCGTGTTTTGTGTCAAGTCCTGTCTGTACCGACCTCACGGCTTTCACCACTTCTTGTGGTGCACCCGAGTGCATGCGAAACGTGACCAGCACGTCAACATAACTTCATGGAAATACGTCTGGTGCACATAACCCTATGAATACCGATCAAGAGATCATTTCCCCCTCTTGTTTCCCAATGAAGTTCATCCAAATGTTAGCCGTTAGCTCTCAGGAAGGAGCTCAAAGTGAGCCAGATCTTTCCTGAAGACGAGGCCGTATTAAAGGAGCACTGTGATGAGGACCGGGCCGCCCTAACCTCTCTCCCCAACCCCTCTCTCCCGTGCAGACCTGGGTCTCTCCGGTCCCTGGGAGGCGGACGACCTTGGCGGTGTACCCCAGGGTCGCCCCACCACCCCCCACGATGCAGCGGAACGCCTGACACCCGGCGCGGACCTGGACGACTGCGTCTTCAAAAAGGTAAGTCGGCGCGCACACGAACACCCGTACGTCCAGGCAGGTACGCGGGGGGGAGGGAGAATCGGGCGCCAGAAAGCAAGTACGCACGTTCGATTCCCCTGCTTCATAGGGCACGTCAGAGCCGTGTTTGTTGTTGTTGTTGTGGTCCGGTTGCCTGGTAGCACGCCGCCGCCGTGTAATCCTACACCGGATTACGGTTCCCTGGCGTCCAACACAGCCCCGGGGCCGTGAAACTGATCCAGGAACCTTTTCCCACGTAGGCCCAGGAAGCGGCGCCCCACCACCCCCACACACACACACGGCCAATAATAGAACCGGTCCTTGCTCCATGGTGACGGGGGAAGCCTCTTTGGGTCCTACCTAATGAATCACACAGGGTTTTTATTATTCACCGGGATATGCAACCCCACCCCAAACACACACGCAGGCACACACACACAGACACACACACACCGCCCCCCTCCTGTTGGACTCGTGAGTGGAGCAGGAGGAGGAGGAGCAGACCGGCAGCCTGAGCTCCACCTCTGGAAGCTTGGACCTCACTGTTATGAGGAAGAGGAAAACAGGCAGGGTGGAGGCGTGCGTGTGCATGTGTGTGTGTGTGTGGATCGTATCCAGCCCTGGCGTCCGTGCGCTCCCACTGCCTCACGTTCCATGGAGGAGGGGGGGGGCTCCTATTTTCCACATTTGTTTTGACTGCACACGCACCCAGGCTGAGTCAGCTGACCGCCGCACGCGCCGTCATTGGCCGGTCATCTTAACGAGGCAATTGCTAACCACAGACGATGCAATCAGGGTTTTACCTGTCTGTGTTTTGGGAAAATGTAAGTGTGTGTGTGAGACGATGATTGCCGGCTGACTCTTCCAAGATATTTGAGATGGGGGGGGCCCCAGTGTGAAGCAGTGCCGTTACCATGACGATTACCTTCACGGTGTTTGACGGATGCTCTTCCCTTTCGTCCCTTCAGCCGGCCCCGCCGGGCCCCAGGCCGGAGTTCAGGGAGAGACGGGTGCGCTCGTCCTGGTCCTCCACCGACGACTCGTCCCTGCACGGCCCCCCCAGCGTCTCGTCGCTGCACAGCCTGGACACCGCGTCCATGGACACCGCGTCCATGGACACCGCGTCCATAGATACAGCGTCCATGGACGGCTCCTCCGTGAGCGAGTCCGGCGCCCCCTGGAGCCCCGGAGGCCCGTGGAAGTCGGAGAAGGAAGGTGAGCTGCGCAGCATTGCTCCGGAGACTGTTGATGACAAAAAAAACGTTCATGGCAAAAATCTCGACAGAAAGAGATTCATTCTTCTTTTGTGCTGCTGTCTTGGCCAGGTCACTCTTGGAAAAGAGGTTTTAAATCTCAATGAGTTGTTTTACCTGGTTAAATAAAGGATATTGATTGATTGAAAGAGCTCCTTGTTGAGGTTATTCCCAGGCGCCTCAAAGCGTCCACCTCCCCCTTGTCTCTAGGGAGCGTCCACGCGGGGGGGCAGGGCGTCGACGCCCCGGACGGAGAGGAGGGGGAGAAGGAGGACAGTCTGCCCGACAACCCGGTGACCTCGGCCATCCTGCGCGCCTCCAACCGCTCGCTCTCCCCGCTGCGACGCCACAGCTGGGAGTCGGGCCGGGCCATCGTCCCCGGGCCCCTAGGGGACCAGGCCCCAGCGCAGCGCAGGTCAGCTCACAGAGGGACGCACGCACACACACGCACACACACACACACACACGTTCCTCTCCCACACTGGGTCTTCCGTCTCCTACGCCGTTTCTCTCGTGGCTTTATGGGAAAGATCATGTGTCACGCCGTGACCCCGGATCCGTCCACATTCTGTAAACAGTTGGAGCCCTGTGTGGGCGGGGTCAAGAGGGAGACACGATGGGACCAACCCCGGACTTTACCAGGAAGATACTGGCGTCTCTCTCTCTCCCGCCCTGCCAAGGGAAGGCGATGTAAAACAGAAATACGTTTTTATTTTTATTAAAGCTGGTATACAAAATATTGACAAACTCCCAGACTGAACATCTTCGAGGTCCAAGCCTAAAAGCGTGTGAATTAAAACGGATCGTTCTATGTATTAATAGTATAAACAACAGTTGCCTCTAAACAGCTGTCGCCAAAACTCCAGCAGCTGTCGGCTCTTGGCTTGGAACCGGCAACCCCCGTTTGTCTGCGCATCACGCACCATCTCACCATCTCACCCCTCAAAGCCTCTGCTCTCCACACGCTCCTCTGCTCTCACCACAACCCATCCCTCCATTCACTAACCCCTTGGCCCGTCTGTCCATCCCTTCCTCCAGTTCACAGCGGATCTTACCCGTGGAGGTCCGGCGAGCCAAACCACCGCTCCACCGGAGAAGGTACCAACTCCATCCATCCATGTCCTCCCTCTCCTGTCTGTCTGTCTGTCTCCTCATGTCTGTCCCTCTGTGGGGAAAATGGTTCTGGGGAAAGATGAGCATTTTCCCCGCGAGAGTCTTACTTTCCATTTTAATTTGTAAAACCAAACTGTTAATCATCGGCATGGATACCGATGGGAACGACTGCCTGTGTCATTACTTGTGCCCGGACAAATCGTGACGCTCACTAGTATCTGTTAGTATAGCGAGCAATATCAGGAGAAGAGCTTTGATCTAGGATTGTAAAGCCCAAAAAACCCTTTGAACCATAGCACCCCAAAACCGTTTAAAAGACACCAGAAACCCTTCGTACCATGGCACCCCAAAACCGTTTAAAAGACACCAGAAACCCTTCGTACCATGGCACACCAAAACCATTTAAAAGATGCCAGAAACCCTTCGTACCATGGCACCCCAAAACCATTTAAAAGATGCCAGAAACCCTTCGTACCATGGCACCCCAAAACTGTTTAAAAGACACCAGAAGCCCTTTGTACCATGGCACCCCAAAACCGTTTAGACACCAGAAGCCCTTCGTACCATGGCACCCCAAAACCGTTTAAAGACACCAGAAACCCTTCGTACCATGGCACCCCAAAACCGTTTAAAGACACCAGCGTGCCAGAGCAACTGGTCTCCTGGGCTCCCTCAGCCCACCTCTCTGCCCTGAGACGTGCACAGCGTCGTGAACGGATTCTGAAACCTCATATCTTTCCATGTCGGTCCGTTCACACGAAAGCCTCGCAGCTTTGGCCCGTCGGACGGAAAAAAACCCGTCATTTGTGAACTGATAGAAAAGAGCAAATGGCACAGAGAGGGAAAAAAAACCAAGGCATGTGTCTCGGATGGAAACAAAAGTCCGCTTTGATTCCTTCCAGTGTAGCGTGTCACGGACCGCTGCCGCACGTTCAGCACCACCTGGGGCCCCCGGCCAGAGGTGGCCCCAGATGTTGACACCGACGCAGGCCCCTGGAAGCAGGGGCGCGGTCCTCCGTGGGCTTCAGCTCACCCGGGCTGCGATTGATCTTCTTGTTTTGGTGGAGTTCAGTGTGTTTATGCGAGGGCTTCGGGGAAGCGCTGTTGTGACGGCACCGGACCAACGGGTTCTTTATCCAAAGCAGACCGGGACCGGGTCTCCCACGCGCTTTCACTACAAGGAGTAAATACACACAGAGTTCAGGGGGAATTCTAGTGTCTAGAATCCGTTTGGTTTCCCTACTCCTGAGTTTTAACCCTCCTGGTTGTCTTCATTAGTTTAATTATGTTCACTGCCAGAAATGCCCCCCCCCCCAGTCAGGGATCCTTAGATTCCTCTCTGTCTCATCTATTGTTCCATCCCCCATTTTCTTTGCATTCTCTCATCCTCCCTCCTCTCCATGGCTTCCACACTGCTTCTAGTTCCATCTGCCACCAGTACAAACAAGGCCAATTCAAGTCAAACTTTATTTATGCATTAATGATAACACTAGCAAGAAACAATCATTTTTCTTCTTTTTTTTGGACACTGCGAGGAATACAGTGATTAGAGCTCATCAATGTAGCATGCAAATCCATGGAAATAAAAAAAACATGCAGTAGGAACAAAATCAGTGCACTGTCCCTTTAAGAACATATGGCTGGCCATGTCAGCTATGGGCGGCTCGAACTGTGCCTGTACACACTTGAACGCAACAATTGTGACCATGCGCTGCTTATTTACGTGGGTGTGTGTGCTGTGTGTTTACTATGCTGAACTGCGGTAAAGGCAGCCAAACCCAACTAGGGCTAGATGGTCAACCCCGCAGGAGCAAGCTCTGCAAGGCTACAAATCCTGATCGCAGAGCTACACGGTTTATCACCCTGGCACGAGTCGTGATCGGAGAACAGGCCAGGAGGAAACGGAGGTCGAATTTCTATATCACTTGGACTCACATTCTCTCATGCTTTAATCTGGCGGCCCCCGGAGGGAGGGCCACACATGTGCGCTTGCTGAAACAAGTCACGCACTTCCAAAGGTTTGGCAATGTGCTGAAGCCGCCGCGGTCACGGGCAGGCCTTTGTTAAGCCAAAAATGTCCAACTTTTGATTCCTTGGAATAACTTTATAGCTATATAAATCTCCATCTATGACCTTGCTCTGTATAAAGATGTCGTCCAGCTCCATTCTGACTTAATGTATGTATTCCCTGTGGCGCTTAAGTGTCAAGGAGGTCGCTTTAATTCTCCCCTTGGAAGAACTAGTTTGCGGACGGACGAAAGCCCTGAGGGACGCCGGATTTGAAATGTGTTCAGAGTGTCACATCCGCCAAAGAACCGCCCTCAGACCACTCACCTCTCTGTTCTCCACCTCCTCCATGTGACCCTCTAGCTACAGCCTGGAAGGCCTGGAGGTGGCGCGGGCGGCCGCCCTGGGCACCGCCGCCCCCCGGACAGGCGCCTACGACCGGGACGATCGGTCGGGGACGAAGGGGTCAAGGCTGGAGCACCAGGAGAGGGGCGGAGGCTCTCTGGTCTCCCTCACGGAGGAGGAGCAGGAAGGAGACGCCAGCAGCCCTGTGGGCCAGGTGGGTGGAGGTGTTTGTGTGTGTGTGTGTGTGTGTGTGCGCGCGCGTGCGCGCATGTGTGCTGTGATGTGTCTGCCTATGCACATGTGTTAACCATCTGTCTCTCTCTGTGTGTCTCTCTCTCTTGCGCTGTCTCTCTCTCGCTCTCTCTCTCTCTGTTAGAGTGCTCACCGGGTGTCCATGGAAACCAGCTGCCCCGCCAGCTCTCACCATCAGCCGCTCACCAAGTCCATTTCCATGGTTGCAATCAGCCAACGGGAAACCGACGGTGAGAATCTGCTCCCAGCTTGTTGGTCTTTCCTCCTCCTGCGCTGATAGTGTCTTTCATTCCAATCTGTTGACGTCTTTCATCGTTTGTCCTTTCCTTCCCCTCCTATCAGTATTGATTATGTTATCATGTGTTTAAAAAATGAAAACAATGGGGTGATATGCTCTGTGTCCATCCTGCCCGCCACCCCTTGTCCAATACCTCTCCAGCAATCGGCCGACCTCAGGTGAAGCGGCGAATCAGCTTCTCCCTCAGTATTTCCCCGATCCTCCCCAAAACTAGAAGCCTCTTTTCTATTGGCTCTTTCTCCAGTGACGATGAAGGAGAGGGAGGGAGTAAGTACAGAGGATTTTCCACAGCCCCAGAATGCTTGTCCCCAAGCCCGCCCTCCCGTCCCCCAGAAACAGATGCTCACTAAAACTGTGATTGGCCGAAAAACCTTGGATTCAAATTGACAGAACAGTGATGTCGTGGTGCGTTTTGGTGTGATTGGCTGACAGAAAAACCATGCAAATACTACGACCGGCAATCCCATTCAAGTGCCTTTAGCTTTTATAATATATCAATTTGAAATGCAGGATGTTTGTTCTGTCCATTCAATTCCTCGGTTTTGAGTCTGACCCTTCTCATCGGTCCATATTAACCGACTCTACACCCTGACAGTGGAGCTCGCTGCTACATGTGTCGGTGATCCCAGTCTCCCCTCTGACACACCTGTAACATTTTAACATCTAAAACCAAACAGCCCCTTTCACCTCAGAAGCAATTACAAAATCTCACACACAGCAGTCAAAGTGTCATAAAAAAATGCCAGTCATAAAACCCAGGCGTGCCGGTGACCCGGCCCTCCAGCTTCAGGTTATGAGGTCATGCGTAACAGCGTTGAACTCCACGACCAGCGGTGGTGTCGGCGACTCAGAGCTATCCGGTGACCCAGGTGTAACCTAACTGTACCGGGCCACGCAGGTGTTTTTTCACTCAGATCGGTAAAAACCATTTGAGTGCTTCCACCTACTTCAGATGTGTTGCTGAGCGTTCACTCTTAGGGTCTGCTGTCTGGAACCTAATAACCCACCTGTTTGATTTGTCAAGTTGAAGGTGATGAATTGTGTGTGCGTGTGCGTGTGTGTGTGTGTGCGCTGCTCTGCATTACGTGTAACCTCACTAGCTGTGCTGTGTCCGGTTTCTTTACTGCAGGGATTGGGTCATTCTCCACTACCTCTGGCTCACTGGAATATAGGTGAGAGTCCCACCTTTTGAACCTACCTTAGTCCACACTGCAGTGTAGTTTGCTAGTCCTGCTTAACTTCTGTCTGCAGTCGTTTCAAACCAATCGGCTTTCAATTGAACCAATAGCATTTGTTTGCAAAGAAGTGCAGAGACCACCTGAGGTGAGACACTTGCATTGAAACGTGAAACCCCCCCTTCGCCTGTTAGTATTTGTGAGGAGGAGCCCGGCCCCCTGAGGAGCAGCATTGAGAGAGGAGGAGGAGGAGCAGCCATTGGTGGGACCAAAGTCAGCCGGACGTTCAGCTACCTCCGCAACAAGATGAGCAAGAAGAGCAAGGTCAGCCTCCCTCCTTGGTGTTCTGACGGAACATGACAGCCGAGAACCCGGGTCTCACTCTCCCTCTCTCTCTCTCTTCCTTTCTCTCTCTCCCTCTCTCTCTCTCCCTCTCTCTCTCTCTCTCTCTCTCTCTCTCCCTTTCTCTCTCTCCCTCTCTCTCTCTTTCTCTCTCTCTCTCTTTCCCCCTCTCTCCCCCCCCCTCTCTCTCTCTCTCCCTCTATCTCTCTCTCTCTCTCCCTCTAGCTCTCTCTCACTCTCTGTCGCTCTCTATCTCTCTCGTTCTGTTTCTCACTCTCACACACACACACACACACACACACACACTTGCTCACTCGCTCACTCACTCACAGGCTGTCTTTGTGTGGCTATAGGCGGTTCAGATTACCCAATCTAGCGTTCCCTATAAGCGGAAACAGCAGGCCAGCTGTGAGGTCTGTTTACACCCTAGCCTGTGCCATGACATCACCTTCTGCCTGCTCCTCCTTCGTCCCCGTCTGTCCCTCTGTCTGTCTGTCTGTCTGTCTTCTACCACGGCAGATACCTGGCATACAAGGGATTCTCCTTCAGAGATCCCCAGATAGGGACAACTTTAGTGCGCACTCAGAGACACAGCATTTGATCTCATGCATTTGATCTGAAGTCGGACGCTTGCAGAATGCGGATCGTACCAATGATGTCACGCTACACTGGGGGTGAGAAGTTGGCAGTTGGCTGTCCACGATCTCAATTTTTATTGTCGATGTGCATTCAGGGTAGAACTCTGTAGTCTGTGTGCCTGTAGGGTCATGGGGTGTGGGGGGGGGGGGAGTGTTGGGGAGGAAGGAAGAGGATGGCCTACGATTCTCTGTGCTGCAATGTTCTGCAAAACTCTTTTTTTCCCCTGCTGATTACCAAACGCAACACTTTTAAGTGGTACGCCCGAAACTGCGTGTGTGTGCCCTTGCGCGACCGCTCACTTCCCGATTCATGTCAGACAGACGACTGCAGTCAGACGGTGTCGGAGCGTTGTCAGATGCAGACCAAGGCATGCTGAAAAACGGGACGTTTACGTGAAAAGCGTTATTTTCTCTTCTAAAGAGTTCTCGTTAAGATAGGCGGCATGCCATAAGCACCGAGACCGAAGCGAGTACGGAGAACGCTTTCAGGAATGCTGTGTAAAAGGATCCAACGTTCCATGCGAAGGCGAGGACTAGGAGAGCCCCCCTCCGACGAGGTAGGGCCCGGACCGCGATGAGGAAGGCCGCGCGGCCCTGGAGACCTCCAGGCTCCGCTCCCTCCACCTAGGGAGTGGCCCTGAGGGGGTTTACAGCCGCAGACGTCTCATCTGTTTCACCCGTGACCGTGATTTATCACAGGCTGGGTTATGTACGGCGCTGGAAAACCAACTAGCAGCGCCCATAGACGGCACTGTGTGACACACTGCTAGGGGACGCGATGCGGTCCTCAGAGAACCTGAGAGGCAGATTGTTTTGGGTGTGGATGTGATTGATGGATACGACTGAAGGGAATGTGGCCAGCGCGTAGCCCTGATGTTCACCGCCCCCCCCTCCTGCTCCTTCTGCTCCTCCCCAGGGGAGCGACCGCGAGAAGAAGGGAGAGAAGGAGCGCGAGGGCAAGGAGCGGGACAAGAGGCCCATGAGCGGCCACGCCCTCTCGCCCACCACGCCGCCGCCCGGCGCCGCCTGCCAGCACTGCCCCAGGCTGCTGCTGGCCAAGGACACCTTCTTCTGCACCAGTGAGTTCACGTCCCCACCCAACTTCATTGACGTTGTATACATGCATACATACTCTACTGCGAGATGAACGCAATGTGTGCACAATGAAGGATGAGCAGTGTGGCTGCGTTTGCGCGTGTGTGCGTGTGCATGGGTTGCTCGCGGGTGTGTATGCATGCATTTGTGTGGGTCTTGTAGTGGGTGTGTGTATGGTTTTGTTTGTGTTGGTGCGTCGGTGTGTATGGGTGCATTTGTGAGTCGTTTACAGTGGGTGGGTGTACGGTTGTGTTTTATGTTGTAGTGGGTGTGTGTGTTTGTGGGTGTGTGTGTGTGTGTGTGGTTGCGCTTTAGTGGGTGTGTGTGGGTGTGTGTTGCGTTGTAGTGATTTATAACATGTTATGAAACATGTCACAGAATTGTCAGCGCAATTCTTTTTTTTTTTGCGAAGTTCAAGGCAAATGTGCACAGTGATCTGGTCTCAGCAGATACCGTGGCTCTGTTGGTTGTTTTGTCATCTTTGGGAGCTCAAACTGTAAAATGTTCCCAAAGAATTCTCACAAGAAGTGACTATTGAAAGGGTTATTTTTCAAAATGTTGCGCGTGCCCCTTGACCCCCACCTAGCGTTGCTAGGTTACCGACTCACAGCACCACTGCTACAAAACAATCTAGGGGAAAAACTCATGTCCTTATTCATAACATGTTATGAAATATGGACATGACCGCTGAGAGCGACAAGCCCCGTCCCGTCGCTGCCCCCCTCCCCGTTTCACACCTAGTTCTCCATCTTCTTCCTCGCTGAATTCCCTCCGATCCGGCGTTTGGTTTTCCCCTTGTCAGAGGACGTGGACAGCCACTTCTATTGTTCTTAGCCGTTTGGTGGAGTGTCACTTCCTCTGACGTGACTCGTTCCCGCGGCCTTCGTGTCTGAGGAACCTTCTGTTTCGAGTCCGTTATGATTCTTCACCACCGCCACCGCAGAGGCCAAGGGGTGACGGAGGAGAGCAGGGCGGAGCCTCGGAGCGTCTCGGAGCAGCCCGACCGTGGTGTAAGGGGGCGGGCGGTACAGGAAGGTCGCCATGGAGACCCACCTGGGGCGCGCAGCGGGCCACCCTCCAGACCACGTCACCACGCCCAGGGACTCCTGGTGGAGGGGGGGGGGGGTGGGGGGAGACTATCTTTAGCCAGACGCTCCGCACTCCGACAGCACTTTCCCACACTGAGGGAGGGAAAAAAATAACGAAAAAAGGAGCAGTGGCTGACGTGTGACCCAGCCGGGCCTGAGCAGTGTTCCCCGAGCCGCAGGGACAGAGGAAGTATGGCCGGGCGCCCCGCGGCCCAACGCGCTCCGGCTCTTGCAACCTGTTGCATCATTTGGGGAGTGGGAGGGAGGGAGGGCTGACTTGCGCACGCACGTCACCCCGGAGAAGAGGAGAGGAGAGACGAGAGCTCATGGCAGCTGCAAGACCGCGGCGCTGCGGAGCGACGCGCCGGGCCTGTGGGGCGTTGTTGCGCCGGCTGCCGTTGCCGTGGAGACCCACTTCCTGTTTGATACACAAGAGGGCCGCACACACAAGAGTGTGTGTGTGTCTATGTGTGTGTGTGTGTGTCTGACTGTGTGTGTGTGTGTGTGTGTGTGTGTGCATGTGTTTCTCTCTGGGACAACTGGTGAGATTGTGTGCCTGGACACTGGGCTGTGCTGGCCGGTGTGGTGTGGGCCGCTGCCTGTGGGAGGCGCCGGAGAATGCGGTGCTTGTGTCAGCCGGCTGCCTGCGCTCCCACACCTACAGGCTACAGCAGCGCTTTAATAGGGCCGCCTAAACGCCAGAACAGCACCGCAACGCACTGCCGGGCATCAGCAGACATGTCAGCGCCTCTGAATAATTCACTGTTCCATTAGCATTCTGCACCGCGGCAGCACATTAGCTGTGATGAATTCATAATCCGGAAATATGTGTGCGAGGCTTGTGGGCTGTGCTGCATGGAGGTTCTGCCGCAGAAGACCTGTTCTGTGTGATGTTGTCTTGAAATTAAGATTCCTTAGGAGTTGAGTAAAGTGTTTTTTTTTTTTTTATATATCTTTATTGAAGGAATCGGGGGTTAGCAATACAGGATAGCAATACAGAGGTTCTCCTTCAGATTTTCTGCTTTTCTTTTGTACAAGGCCAACAGTACAAGCCCCCCCCCCCACACACACACACACACACACAGCAAGTGAAGTGTTATTAACGATAAATCCGTCGATCCATCGTTAAAGGTCCATGACAGGGAGTTATGTCCCTAACATGTCGTGTGTCTCGGTTGTTTGCAGACTGCGGCGTTCATGTCCACAAGAACTGTAGAGAGAGTTTGGCCCTCTGCACAAAGATGAAGGTAGGGTGTACACACAACTGAACATGCCCCAAAAAACATTTGTGTTACCGGGCGTAGAACCGTGAACGTTGATCGCCGTCTAATTCCCGTCGCCCGTGCGTCCTCAGCAGCAGCCGTTTGCGACAGAAGCTGTCCCGGGGTCAGCCGTCAGCCTGAGGAGCAAATGTAAGTATTAACCCACAGGCACGCTACTTAGCCACACGCATGGACGTCCGCCGCATGTATCGCGGTAAGCCACGCGCATGCTAGTTAGCAGCACACATGCTAGCTAGTCAGGCCCCTGCTAGTAAGCCAAAGGCAGGTTTGTCGTCCATCAGAACCGTTCAGCTGATCACGATTTCTTTGTTTTGATGATTATTTTGAGTTGATGTGCAGTTAAACCAAACACATTGATTTCCCGGAATCATCTTCTTCTCTGTCTCACGCTGTGGTTTATGAAGTTGGTTGTGTTTACTTCAAAGGATGTCGCACCTTTCTTTGCAAACTTTGCAAAGCACCTGCCATTTGCCACTTTGTTGGTTGGTGATTTGGAAATTTCTAAACCACCAACCATCTAATATCGCCATATCACACCACCTACACAGAACACCCAGGGTTAGCTAACCCTTACCCTCACATGCATACATGTATTACGAGCAAAGCTTTCTGGTGGGTTAACTTAACTCAACACTAAGGACGGGTGATGCTATGTTTGCCAACACATCGGAATCGAAACTCACCTCCATACGAGGGTCTTTAATGATGTGTGATAAAGCACACATCATTTCATAGATGTATTGTGGTAATCTACCTGTTACTGCTACTATCTCGTAGTAATGACGCCTGTCTGGGCTATGTACCATTACTACTCTTTATTTGATGTCATGGCAAACGCGTAGAGCGATCCGTGCTCCAAAGGTGTCCCAACGTGTCGTTTTTGCTTCGGGTCTCCCCGTGTCCAGCCTCGTCCTCGGCCTTGTCCGTGTCCACCTCGTCCTCGTCCTCTCTATCG
This sequence comes from Enchelyopus cimbrius, assembly GCA_027122795.1. Lineage (NCBI taxonomy): Eukaryota > Metazoa > Chordata > Actinopteri > Gadiformes > Gaidropsaridae > Enchelyopus > Enchelyopus cimbrius. The sequence continues at coordinate 10,761,462 of JAOPJJ010000141.1, forward strand.
CGGGACCGCTGGTCCGCGCTGCCCAGCCCCGACGACCAGACGCCGCTGGGCTTCCCCCGGAGGAACGCCAACATCCTGTCCTTCAGCACGCACAGCAACCTCTCCAAGAGCATCTCCACCAGCAACATCGCCGGGTGAGGCCTGCTTTGGGATCGTTTGGTTCACGTGGGCTGGACGACGAATGCGGGTGGTTCCGTAGACTAGAGGTTGTGTGTAAACTACTGAGGCTGGTTTCCGTAGGCTGGGGTGATGTAGGTCAGCTAAACGGCTGGTTTCTGTAGGCTGGGGTGATGTAGGTCAGCTAAACGGCTGGTTCTGTAGGCTGGGGGATAACTCATTCATGCGGTGGCGTCTGTGGGTGTGCGTGTCGTATCTAGGCTGGACGACGTCTCTCTGAAGGGGCTGAAGTTCCTGTCCCACTCCACCGACAACCTCAACCAGGGCAGCAAGGTGAACGCCTCCACCGAGTCCCTCACCGACGAAGGTAGGCGCCAACCCCCTCCCCGCACCGTCCGCCCTCTGTACACACGTGCACGTTCATGACCAGGCCAGCTTTTTTTCTTACGCTTGTGTGTGTGTGCGTGTGTGCGTGTCTGTGTGCTGAAGGTACTGAGATGATGGACAGCCAGCTGATGGGAGAGTTTGAGTGCGACGTCAAAGAGCTGGAGGCGGACTCCTGGAGCGCCACAGTGGACAAGAAGTTCCTCAAGCTGCACAAGAAGGACGAGGTCAAGAGGCAGGACGTCATTTACGGTAAGACCATACGCTTTGGCTAGAAGGAATTAACCCAGCTCCCTGCAGCCTCAAACATCTGCATGACAGAATCGTGTTTCGAAGCACGTTTCCGACTCGCACACGAGAATATTGTACCTCTCACTGCCATGGAAACCGGAAATGAGACTGTGGAACTGTGATGATGGTGTAATGATGTTAATATGAAGATGTAATCGCATATATAACACGCACACACCCACACACACCACCTAGGCGTTGTTCACACTGCGAACCCACTGTCATGTGTGGTCCTAATCAGATATGGCTGAGATTTTCTCTGCGATGCAACCTCAGTGTGAAGTCATATCTGTACCGATGCGTGACACTTTGTCACAGTTTGGAGTGGCTAGAGTCATGTCTGTGCGTTATATGGACGTAGTCTCTTGAGTGACAGTGAATATCTGTTGATAGTAGTGATGTTACACTCATACAGTTGTTTTTTCCTTTTGTGTTAAGGACAATGTGTTAAAGTAACACATTTCTGTTAACAAATTAAACCGCTTTAGAAATAAAACGACAAGAACATGTCCACACCGTGCCTCCCTGTGAATTACACTCTGAAGGCTGACGCTGAGCACCGGCTCAGGGTGGGCCCGCAGTGTGAACACAGCCTCATCGTGGCCCCTATGTCTGCCTCCTCACAGAGCTGTTCCAGACGGAGCTGCACCACGTGCGGACGCTCAGGATCATGTCGGAGGTCTACTACAAGGGCCTTCAGAAGGAGCTGCAGCTGGACCCACGGACCCTGGACAAGGTACACACGCACACACACACACACACACACACACACACACACACACACACTGTAAACAAGGTACATGCACCCTGGACAAGGTACACACACACGCACACACACACACACATTGTAAACAAGGTACACACACCCTGGACAAGGTACACACAAACACACACGCACACACACACTGTAAACAAGGTACACACACCCTGGACAAGGTACACACACACACACACACACACACACTGTAAACAAGGTACACGCACCCTGGACAAGGTACACACACACACACACACACACACACACACACACACACACATTGTAAACAAGGTACACACACCTTGGACAAGGTACACACAAACACACACACACTGTAAACACGGTACACACACCCTGGACATGGTACACACACACACACACACACACACACACACACACTGTAAACAAGGTAGACACACACCCTGGACAAGGTACACACACACACTCTACACATGACACACTCCCTCACACTCTATTCTTGTCCTCATGTTCTCCGCTCCTCGTCCGCTGCGTTCCTCAGATGTTCCCCATGCTGGACGACCTGCTGGAGACGCACACCCACTTCCTCACCCTGCTGCTGGAGCGTAAGAGGGCCTCCCAGGTGACCGGCCGGGGGCCCGGCAGCTTCCTCATCACCAGCATCGGGGACATCCTGGTCAACCAGGTCAGAGCCGTCTCCTGATTGGCTCCTCTTTTCCCCTGTCTGACTGAGACGAGCTTCTGCTCAACAGAAGCTTCCGGTGCCGTTATTTGTTCATTCTTCTTCTAGTGAGAATGTACGGTTCTGTTCGCTTCAACAGGAAGCGACAGACTGGTCTGTGTCTGTGGCAGCCATCTTTGTTGTTGTTGAAAATGCTTTTACGGCGGCTCTCCTTTGCACCGCCGTCGCTTTGATCCCGCCTCCTATTAGATACACGGAGCAAATGAAACATGAGCTGACCAGATATATCCGGTTCCCACGCTGGGTCAGCGGAGAACCACTGCTATTGTTATTTGTGGTGTATAGAACTGATGCTGTCTGTATACATAATAGTGTAATGTGCTTTGTATCCAGTTTGAACTGGCTGGACAATGGCCCCATGGGGAAGTCATTTCTGTGTATAACGTTCTGTGTATAAAAATCATTTTACCGTTTAATAGTGACAAAGAATTCTGGTAAAATGTGTATTAGTGACCCGAGTGACATCCCACAAGATAACATTGATACTGTTGGGCTTGATGTGAATCAGAACCTTGATACCAACTTGTTTTGGTTCAGTTCTCGGGCTGCAATGCGGACCGCATGAAGAAGGTCTATGGGAAGTTCTGCAGCCGGCACAACGAAGCTGTCAACCTCTACAAAGAGCTGCACGCCAAAGACAAGCGCTTCCAGGCCCTGATCAAGGTACGCACTCACCTGTAACACCCACTCACCTGTTCAGCTCTGTATTAAACTACGGACCAGAACCCATGTCACACCTCTCATCCATCCAGAACTCACAGTCTTTAGAAGGCATGTTTAGGTCGCAGCTCATCGGGTGTGTGTGTGTCTTTGTGTGTGTGTGTGTGTGTGTGTGTTTCTGACAGAGGCTCATGAGCAGCAGTATCGTCCGACGGCTCAGCATCCCAGAGTGTGTTCTGCTAGTGACCCAGAGGATAACCAAGTACCCGGTTCTGATCCAGAGGATACTGCAACACACCAAAGGCAAGCGTAGCGAGGAGCACTCAGGATGGACAGATGAACTGCTGAATAATCGGCCCTTGCAATTTATCGGAATGTTATGTTTTCCGTCTCTTAAGATATTGCAAACCCGCAAAGGTCGCGATTAATGTACAAAACAAATGAAAACGATTACAAAAACATTAGTCTCTCAAACCGGATTTTGGATTAATAATTTAAAGTCTGATTGGAGACATTCTCAACTGTGAGCCAACAAAGGAATTCACTATCTTTTTATTTTTCCTCCTTTTGTTTTGCTAGGGAAGTGGATTTTGTGAGTGTAATCTGGCGAACACAAACTAAGCCAGTCGTGAGAAACGGTAAATGTTGTAACTCGGCACTCTGAAGACTAAGCCACTGTAGAAATAGCTTTATTAAAAGTCTTCGTCCAGCAGGGATATTTATTTATGAAGTCCAGATTCATGAATTGGATCTCGTGCGACCGGTACATCAGAATCAGCAGCAGACAAACTGTTGCAATTCTGCTATGGCTTTATATACAGCGGGCGTCACAGGAAGTGACTTATGGAACGTGTTTCATGCACTGAAAAATTCCGATCTCTCGTAGCGGTGATGCGCTTTAGAACGCTAAAGGAGAACGCTGAGTGGAGAACCAACCGACCGATAACCTCCTTCCCCCTCCACAGACACGGACGAGGACCACGGCTCCGTGACCGAGGCCCTGCGGCGCGTCAAGGAGCTCATCGCCGCCGTAGACAGCAAGGTCAACGAGCAGGAGAAGAAGGCCAGGCTACGAGAGGTCTACAGGTGGGCGGCAGAACACGTACAACAGGCAGAACGGGGCAAAACGCACAGAACAAGCGGAACACGCAGAAACACGTAGAACGCTTAGAACATATGGAACGCAGAAAGGGCAGAACACTGAGAAAGTGCAGAACGCGCAGAACACACAGGCGGAGGAGAAACTGCATGCACCAGTGGGTCTGATTTGCCTCTAGTTCCCTGTTCCACAGGAACTGAAACTAGGGGTGAAAAAAAGCTTCTTCAGCTTATAAATGCGGGCGTGGTTGTGAAATAAAGTCACAAATATAGAAATAAAGTATACAGTTACACGCTGCTCAGCAGAGCTATGCTTTTCCTGGAAGAGCTGGACGCCTGTGAAGTGAGGCTGGGTTAAACATCTCTCTGTGAGGGACAACGGCGGATGGGGACACCGCAACGTTTTAATAATGTCGTCCCTCTGTGTGTGTGCGTGCGTGTGTGCGTGTAGCCGCACTGACAGTAAATCCATCATGCGGATGAAGAGCGGTCAGATGTTTGCCAGGGAGGACCTCATCAGAGGCCGCAAGATGCTGCACGACGGCACTCTGCAGCTGAAGAACGCTGCAGGGCGGCTGAAAGGTTTGCACCTTCTCTCTCTCTCTCTCTTTATCTCAGTCTCTCTCTTTCTCTCTCTCTCTCGCTCTCTCCGCCAAACATCCTCTTCCTTTTCGTGTGGTTGGTTGGTTTCAGTCTTTTTTTTTCTTTTCCCTTTGTCTTAGTTTTTTAAAATTTCGTAAGTTTGTTTTTGTTCTCTTCTTTAATTTCTTCCTTTCTTTCCTTTCGTTGTGTGTGTGTGTGTGTGCGTGCGTGCGTGCGTGCCCCCGTCTGACTCTGTTCCTGCTGCAGATGTCCACGCCATGCTGCTGTCAGACGTGCTGGTGTTCCTGCAGGAGAAAGACCAGAAGTATGTCTTCGCCTCCCTGGTGAGTCACGGGTCAAACGGGGTCTCCGCTCCTCTCCCCGTTTGAGAGGGCGTCCACGGATGAACGTCCTCCTCGCCGAGTCGGTTCCGGTGAATCCCTGTGCCGCACGCTGAGTTCTGTGTGGCCCTGTGTTCCTCAGGACCAGCGCTCCACCGTCATCTCCCTGCAGAAGCTCATCGTGAGGGAGGTGGCCAACGAGGAGAGAGGTCTGTACACGCCGCGTGGACCTCCAAACCCATGCTTCCATCCCCCCAGCACATGGGCAGCACATGAGATGGGAATTCCTCCCCGAGCTCCGCGGCGGGCGTCTCTCTTACAAAGCCTGGTCTGTGACTGGGGGGGGGGGGGGGGGGGGGGGGGGGGGGGGGGGGGGGGGGGGGGGGGGGGGGGGGGGGGGGGGGGGG
>JAOPJJ010000141.1:10781792-10797401 GCA_027122795.1 Enchelyopus cimbrius
GGGGGGGGGGGGGGGGGGGGGGGGGGGGGGCGGAGCTAGGCGGGCAGGTGCTTCCAGGTGCTGACGAAGGCGGTGGGGATGAGGGAGTAAGGCACGGTGGTGATGGAGCTCCAGCTGTCCCCCGTGGGGTCGTAGCAGTCCAGCGTCTTGCAGCGCTGCGTGCCAAAGTAGCCGCCCACCACGTACAGCTTGTTGCCCGACGCCACGGCGTGGCAGCTCATGCGCTTGGAGGTCATGTCGCCGACGCGCGACCACTGGTCGGTGTCGCAGTCGAAGCGGTAGGCCGAGGCGGCGGTGAACTCCGTGTCGCCGCCCATGATGAAGATCTGGCTGCCGAGCACGGCCGCCGCCGTGTAGCGCCACGGCTGCGGGCATTCCGCCGCGATGCTCCAGCGGTTGCCCACGGGGTCGTAGCACTGGACCTGCAGGCGGGTCGGCGAGCGGCCGTCAAGACCAGGACATAGTTTGACCCTTCGCTCGATCACTCACTCCAAAGAGTCCAATTGGCCAATCATCACTAACATTGTCTGTCTCTCACCTTTGAGGCTTTGTCTCTGTGGATGGTGGTGCCTCCGAACACAAACAGCTTGAGCTTGGCGCTGACAACGGCCGCGTTGCTGACTCCGTCTCTGAGCGGCGCCATCATGGTCCACTTGTTGGTTAGGGGATCGTAGCGCTCCACCTGCAGACGTAGACGCTGTTGCCTTTTTCCTTTTTTTTTTTACCACCTAACACTAATCCACACTTGGACTAGAGTGTCGGAAATGCCAGGTTACTACGTGTAGGATGCTGTGCGTTACCTGCTTCAAGGAGACTGAGGGAGAGGCAGGGAATACACCTGCTACAGCTGTGTGTCCTCCTACAACGTATAAACTGTTCTCCAGCTCCGCAGAGCCGTGGCCGAACCTGCGCAAGTCAGGAAATGCAGAAAGCCTAGTTTCAAACAGGTAGTTATGCAGGGATTTGCGTACACACAGAACAGACACTTGCAAAAGTTAAGGTATTGAACAATGTTTGACCCCGGGGGAAAGAGTTTACACTGTAAACTGTACAAAGTGAAACTAGACTAAACAAAGTGAAAGAGTACATGAGGTGAGGCGATAAGTGTGACTTGATAAGGTGTGTCACCTGGCTATGAGCATGGGCGCGCCCTTGGACCACTCCTCGTGCACCGTGTCGTAAATCCACACGTCCTTGGACACGCCGTTCTCCGAGCCCCGGCCCCCCGTCACGTACACCTTGCACCCGATGGCACAGGCGCTGAACTCCTTCCTGGGGCTGGGCAGGTCCGCCTTGGGGATGATCTCCTTGGCTTTGTGGTCCACCTGGAAGTGTTCGTCCCTCGGGTTAGCATGCCGGTCAGACGGACTTAACGCTGCGGTGGCTCTTCCATGCGTGTGTATATATAGTCTCTGCTTTAGGTTGGGTTTCAAGGTACTTGTGTATATAAGGACTCCTTTAGGTTCGGTTTCAATGTATTTGTGTTTATACAGACACTCCTTTATGTGAGGTTTCAAAGCAGTGCTCGGCAATGCACTTTGGAAGTTGATTGATACGCATGAATGTACATAATGTACCTTTAGACCGCCAGGAGGGGAATATGTGGAAAGTTAAAGATTGACTGTACAGTTAAGTGCACATAAATACATTGAGTTCAATGGGGTGTTTTATTTTTTTCAGACCTGCTTTAAGGATATATGAAACACACACACAGGCCTCTTTTGAATACGCGTCCTTGTTTACAGTGCGAGGGGACGGTCCCGTGTGTTGCGGTGACAGAGCAGTGTTTGCACACTGCCCTGGCAGGGCTTAGGCGTCAGCGCCTCATCGGATTTGGAGGGAGGAGGAAAGTCACGGGAGGGGAACAGAAGGAATGAGAGCGGGGGGGGGGTGGTGTCGTCAAGGTTAGCAGCCAGGTTTGAATATATGACTATGCAAATAAACCGCATTCGCCCGTCCCCCCCACCCCCACCACCCCTGCCGTGTTGCCTGTGGATGCTGCAGTCATTTAGCAGGCTCGCTGTGCTGAGGCATCCTGGGCACTGGGGATCAAACCCAGTACTCTTTAATCTGCATTTCAAAGACGTGTGTGTGTGTGTGTACCTGGTATATCTTGTCACACATGAACGTTTGGCCCCCCAGTATGAGCAGCGTGTGGCCTGCCTTGCGGGGTCTGGCACACGGGCTGTTCAGCATGCCGTCGCTCTGCAGGATCTTCTTTTTGCACTGCATGGCCTCGTCCACGATCAACCTGCACCCCAAGAACAGTCGCGCGCGTGTGTGTGTGTGTGAGAGTTGGAGAAGGATGGGTTTTTATGACTTGGAATTAGTTGTCAAACTTTTCTAGGATACCAATAACTGAGACATCAAACCCTCCGTCAGCATCGTGCGGAAGGAGGGCGGGCATTATGTATGAGCGCTCAATAACCAGTTTCGATGCATCTGGCTGTCTGTTTTTTAATTAAATGAACGCCAAGCCGTGGAGCAGCCGCCTGTCAGTGGACCTGCAGTAGCCTCTGTTCAAACCGGCCACTCCTTGATTTACATTTCCCACCCACTCGTCGAGTCTGCTTCAATAACTCAAAACCAACGTTCAACGCTATTTGTCACAATGACACCCACGCCCCATCGTGCTGATGCTTTTATACATGATACATGGACTTTGGAAGTTTAGTTTGGTGGCCTGCTGTCACTTAGTGACGGCAGTGACAGATGGTATAGTTTTTCAAACATTATTCATAAAAATTTGCCTTGAGTAAGTGATGTTGATAAATGCGTTCATTCCACCAGGTTAAGCATAAAGTGTTCCACAGCACAGACTTTGAAAGACATAGGAGGGTATACAAGAGGTGGGACAAACTACAGAGAACCACACACACACTTCACCTGCTGCTCATGTCAGCCATGATCAGCTCCTCGCAGGCCACTGCCTCCAGCAGGCACTCGGAGGGCAGCAGGGCCAGCCGGATGCCCCTCAGCAGCTCGGGCAGGTGATGGCGCCGGCCCTCCAGGTCAAACCGCACCCATCGCAACACCGAGTTAAACACCACCTGTGCGCGCCACACACGGACACGGGGGGAAAGGGTTGGGTGTGACGGCGCGGAGTGGAACACGACGTGGCCCTCGGAGGTCGGGGCGCGGGGTGCCCCTTTCAAAGCGGCAATGTGTGCGAGCAGGATCATCCTTTATCTGGTGCGCCGTTTCAAAATGTGCTTTCAGGCACGAAAACACACCAGACAACAAGGCGCCACGTTGCCTTTGCTCCACGGGCGCACACACCTTCAGTGTTGGCTACGATACTCCACTGATCACACACAGCAACACATTCATCATGGGCATGTTCTGCTCTATTTTGAGACATTAATCACGCATCAAGCCCCTGTCATCTGCAACTGCATCTGATCCAATGAGAGCCTGCTCGCCACCCCCCCTGCTGAAGAGCTTCGCTCGGCGGGGGGTCTGCTCCGCTGCAGAGCCGCTGCGGAGCAATTTCCCAGACACTCTAAGCTCCTTTAACGCTTGGTTATTTAATGCCTCCAAGTGGTTGACAGTATAGCATTTGTCATTGGAATGAATTTGTAGTTTCAAACTAGCTGGTTATTTTGGAGAAAACCAGATGGTATCATTACATCAAACAAAGACAACCCCCAGATAAGAGACTGGCTCAGGAAGTAAATTGAGGTTTATGTATGACAAAAGCAGAAGGAAAAATAGATCGGTGGTTGACCTCTTCGTCTTCAATCTCGAGTTCGTCGCTTAGGATCAGCTCTAGGAGTTTGTCTTTGGACAGGCCGTAGAATTCTTCAGATTCCAGTACCTGAAAACAAAGTGAACTGGTTAACGACACTGCTGGTTAATTCTATTTCTGCAGCTATGGCTTCAACCCATTACGCTTATGATATAGCCTTTGTAGGAGCAATGCATTGTCAGAGACCACATGAACATGAAACGCACTGGGCGACAATGACTTAATAGTCATAATAGTAAAACTGTACTGAATACGTAAGCTTGCTAATTGTAGAACACTCTTATGTGCCACTGCTTGTGTTGAGTAATATACAAAAGGACTATGCAACAGATGCAATATATTTAATACAATTTAATTCTGTTGGCGGGCAAGAAAATGCACAGCCAAGCAGCAGCATCAATCCAATCACCCTTATAAATATAAAGTTGGAACGGTTGATGGGGATTTGGAAGAGGAACAGTAAATTCTCCCTCATAATTGTATATTCCTTGATTAATTTCTGCGGCTTTCGGATTGGCACTGACGCCGGCGTATTCTCCAGATTCCAAATGACGAGCTGAGACTCGGTGTGGACCAGCCACGCGGAGAGACGAGGAGCGTCTCTAAAGAGTGGGGGAAGGGCACAACACGTCAGGTTTTGCCAGGCGTGAGTCGCCCCTGAGCTCGCGCCTGCGTCGCGGGTCTACGTTACCGTTTCGTAGTGCACCAGACACATGCGCCACGACAGCTCGTAGAGCCTCTTGCACTGGTGTGCGTCCGACAGCAGCATCATTCCCAGGCAGTTGGACGAGTGCAGGTTCTTCTCCAGGAACTCGGCGGCGGCGTCGCGGATGTCGTGGAACTGCAGCATGTCTCCGGCCTCCAGCAGTGACTCTGCGTTCTCCTCGTTGATGATGATCCTCGAGGAGTAGGCAAAGTCCAGCAGCATCTCCAGCACCTGAGCCGTGGGGAACAGTTAGATGAGCCCTCCCATGTGCAGTCGTCAGAACTACCTACGGCAGCAAAGGGTGACCGTGGTGTTGGGGCTCAACAAACGGTGACGCGGGCGGCACTGGTGTTGATCGTGGTACCTCAGGATGTATGCTATTCCGGAAGTTGACGTCGCTGTCCAAACTCTCTCGCAGTCCTCCGCTGAACATGGCCTCAAAGTAGCGGCTGCAGGCTGCAAGGACGGCCCTACGGAGAAACGACCCAGGATGTTTTGTCAGTGAAACACTGTTCAAACGTCAGCATTGGCCAAACTCCGCCTCAGTGTTCAGGCCAAACCATGATACTGACACGTGCCAACAATCCTGCTTCTGAAGATCTTCACATGACAATGTTTGAGTCACTCGCACAACCAGGGGGTACGACCCGAAGAAGAACATTTAAAGACGTGGTTTGAGGGGGCGGAGCCAGGCTCACCTGTGGCAGGGGAAGGAGCGCTCTCCGGCCCAGAGCATCACATCAGTGAACATGCACCGTTTCCTCAGCGCGTTGAGGTGGGTCAGCACGCTGTCCGGGTGCGACGGCTTGTGGAACAGCGAAATGTTCATGGAGCCCGTGCTGGAGCGCGACTTCCTGTTTTCGTGCACGCTCACCGACATGGCGGCCTCGCTCGGCACCTCTAGGGAATCGCTCGGAACAATCTCCCCCACTGGACACGGTGGGTGAAGAAGCACAATCCAAACGGAGAGTTTTACATTTGAAGAGAAGTACCGCAAACAGGTCTCCAACGATAGACCATCCGGATGATTCCTCAAGCTTCAAAATAAAACACAACATTCATCATGCATTTAAAAAGAAAATGTGTTCAGTATACAGACGTTACTCCCTTCTACTCACTTGGGCTAAAGTCTCTCACTGGAAGACTTCCTGGTGAAAAATAGTAAAACGAGAACATTAAAAAGAGTTATATTTCAAACATCAGACACAAATACCAAGAGCAAACCCTGCTGCCGTTTGTTTAAATGTATTGCATATCAACTATCAAACAAACAAATAATGCCTCAACTGTGTAGCTGGGCATTTCACGAAGACACCGGCGCCAACAACCAGCTAAAACAGTGAGCGCACTCCAAAGACAGGAAGTTAGAGTTGGTGTACTTCAGCCTATACCAGGTTTTAGAGCCACCCGGATCACAGGTGTACAGCTTGGCCCGACCATTAACGGATGTCGATATCTTTAACGTCTTGCTGAGTGGAAAGTGGTTTCTTAATAACTTCTAGGCCACTTAGTAACAAGTCAACACGTCTTAAATTAAACATAAAGTTGGTAAATAATATAAAATCACGACGGTTCACGATACATAATTCAATGTTTTGCATTTCTTTTGAGCACATATAGAACAACACAAGAGAGGGAGGCCTGATTCAGAATAACAAAGAAAACATGTTCTCTTACTGTTCCACTTACTGGGACACAACTGTGCTGCCATGAAAACAAACGCTTATCATCACAACGCCACAGGGCGGAGGGGGAATCACAGGCTCTGTTCACACTGCAAGGCTCTGTTCACACTGCAAGCCTCAGTGCTCTATCGTGTATTGCTCACATCTGTGTGGTTATCGCATTTTTTTCCAGACGGAAGTGAACACTGAGGCCAGCGAAGTCAACGTTCAGTTCAATGTATGAGTGGATGTGCAGTAGAAGCCAAAGAGCTTGCGAGCAGATACTGATGGCCTTTTGTAGAGTGACGGCTGAAACCTCTGTATGGAAGCCTCTGTATGGAAGAGGAGTCCGCGCAAGGAGTTGTTAGTGTGACATGAATGGCCACACTGAAACTTTTTTTTTCAGATGTTTGTGTCCACTGATCCGATGTGAGAGACACACACCAGTGCAGAATCATTTCCAATGTCGATCTAAAATGAAGTCCGATATGACAGTTCAGACAGAGATCGGACCAGTTTATGATTGTGGACCACATGTGAGGGGGGTCCAAGTCGAGGTTTGCTTCCTTGCTGCTGCTGATTAGTTATGAATGAGCAAAAGAAAACAATCCGGTTTTGGCCACTTTTGGATACAGCGTGAAAAAGGAAACCAGGAAGGCCAAGACGCTACCACCTCGATCCGTCTATTTCTGTCTGGCTCTTCATCTGAGCCCTCGTGTTGCTCTCTCCCTCCGTCTCCTGCCTTCTCACTGCCATGTCATCCCTTGCGGTTATTAGTTTTTTCCCTTCATCGTAGCTTAATCAACATTCTTTTGCGCTGTACGGCATGGCATTCATTCACCATCTTATCCTCGAGGCGCTCCTAAAGATGTTTATCTCTCGCTCTCTCCGGGGTTCAAGTCTGCCGCTGACAGTGTTGTCGGGACACAAGATCAACTCTCAAAAAATCATGAATTATTAAAGAGGCAGAATGTTGGAAAACACAGTAGCAGCCCTGCAGGAGCGCTCGAGTCCCAGCTGTGCTCTTGTTCCCGACAGCAACATACAGCCCCACACCCTCCACCAAATATCACATCTTGGAAGTACTGGAGTCCTTAACAATAGGACTAGCATTGGGGCACCTGATTCACAATCAGGTGTAAAATCAGATTCTTTAACTTCATCAGTCATTCGGTTTTTAAGTAGAAATGCATACTATGTTCTTGGTAGGGGTGGGTGTGGTATGGTTGACATTATCTTTCTGCAGCACAGCTCTCCGTTTTGACTCATGGGGAACTGAACTGCTGGCTGTGGCCAACGTGGATTTACTTGTGTATTGCCTAGCATCCCGCAGGCCATTATGGAGCTCTGGGTCCTATTCATTAGGGCATCATTTGATTAGGGCCAGTGTGTGGGACAACTGAGTGGCCACTCATTGCACACTGAACATCGAGCAACTGACCGATAAGAGACAACCACCCACTCACTTAGCTTTTAAATCGTTTGGTCTTAAAGGTTGTATCAGCAATTCTGCCGTTTGTTTACTAATACCATTTGTTTTTGTTTACAATCTCGGAGCCGCGTTACACTCCTTTTATGTTGCAAACCTTTATTCCCTGTATTCTAGAGCCTTGTGACCGCAGTTAGTATAGCGTGATTGAAAGTCAGATTTGTTTCCCATTTCGGCAATCAGTTTATAGTTCTTCATTGGTGAAACACAATAAGCAAAATGAATCTACAGTGTGTAAACAAAAATCCAATATCGGCTAATCTGATGAGAACCACAAAGCCATCGCTAACCCATACCCCACAAAGGATGCATCGAAGCATCCTTACAAACTCTGTTGCACTAAAACAGCAAGTAAAGACATGCTAGCCAAGCCATAGACCTGACTCAAACCCATACATTTAAATATATACAATCCACGATGACACCGCAGTAACATTCCACAAACAAATGTTGGAAAGCTCCTGACACAAGTCAATAGTTATGCCCCTGCAAAGAGGAAGACTTTTTGAGGGCAGTGGGACGGCAGGACATAAACAAACCGGGCTACAAAGAGATTAGGAAAGAAAGGAACCCCACAAAAGACCAGCTTCAGCAAATGTGCCCGTCTGTTTGTCTGCCAGCCAGTGTAATTGTGTTCATGCTGACACGCTGCTTTTCGGGCAAGGGGGCGTGAGTGTGTGTGTGTGTGTGTGTGTGTGTGTGTGTGCGTGTGTGAATATATATATAACAGTCGTTTGTGCGCTTGTGATGCATGCAAATTGGCCAAAGTACCAAATAAATGTATACGCCTAACATTGTAACTTTGATGCAGGGGTGTTTGACATGCACACTGACAGCAGAGACGCGCAAGGTGTGTCAATCTGAATGGACATGCGCCACTTTATTCTGACACAAGACACTGATCCTCCTGTGGTTGAGAAAAAAAAAGTAAAAGTGGAAGATGAGGGGAAACGGACTTCTGAAAGGGGGTGCGTCTTAACGCACAGACGGAGGAAGGGTCGGGGGTTGAGGTGTGGGAGGGTGTTCAAGGGTTGGACCACAACAGGAGGACCACATTTGAGGGGAGGGTAAACATTATTTGGGAGGAGGGTGTAGGGCTGGGCGATATGGACCAAAAGTCATATCTCAATAATTTCAAGCAGAATGTCGATATAAGATAAATGCCAATATTGGTTGACGCAATAACATATTTGCTGTGTCCGCGCTCCAACTCGTCATTCTACATGGGTGGCACCGCTGTGCTTTCATTTCAAGCCTGCCTTCATTGCTGTGCTCGTTAATCTGCCTTGCTAATTGTCAAAAACAGTCAGAGCAAGATGTGGCAAATGTCACCATTCTCGAATTTGACAATGCGTTCCCGACGCTACGGGAACCACATGCCAAAATCGTCCTCGACATCATACAACCTGCCTACTTCTATTGTAGCCTAGTATAGCAGAAACAGAATGTTTGAATAAAAGGCAAAATTCTGCAATCGTAGCAAAACGTCGGGTGCAGTCAGTCTATGCATAGCATCTTTAGTAAGCAGCGGCAATGTTTGCTGCGGTGTGAATCTATATCGATATTGGCGATGGCGTCTCGTTCCATATCTCGTTTGAAAAACTCGACATATTACATATTTAAAATATCGATATACCGCCCAGCCCTAGGAGGTTGTGAAAAGGGTTTTGACACAGTGCAGGGGTGGTGGGTTTAGACTGAGGAGTAGGGTGTGGGTTCAGACCTAGGAGGGGGACTTGGGTTGAGGGCTTCATTCAGGCTTCAGGCAGACTTACGGTGACAAAGACTGCTGACCCAGGCACAGGCACTGACAGTCAGAAGGTGGGGGGGGTTCTGCATCCCTGCACAGGTTCAGGGGCTGATAGACAACACAGGATATTCAGGAAAATGTGCATAATCAACCAATGTTGGCACACGAAAATCCCCACTTTGGATTGCTGCACAGCGGTACACGCGACGCAAGCTGAGGGCTGGCCGGCCTACGTGATAGTCTGGCCCGTTCCTTCAAGCCAAATGTATTCCAAGCCAAAGTTTGTCAGTTTGGGCAGGTTTTGCCACGTTGGTCTTATTGCACAGGCCTGAAGGAGGATATTCCTTTTGATTCCAAAGGGTTATTCCACTATAACTACCACACACACGGGTCTGTATTCAATTTCCGTGTGTGTGTTTCAGTGAAAGAGAAGCTCAATGGCTATCCGCCGTGCAAAGAGGCTGCTGGTCATTTAGCCCAGGTTGTTTATCCCCTGCTAGCATAGCTGCACCACTGAACCGGTTGCCGGGGGCCCCCTGAAAATGGCCTGTCTGCAGGCATCCAAATTGATGTGGATAAGATTGAGTAAGAGAGCATGGTCGCACCAGGGGTGTGTGTGTGTGTGTGTGTTCATGCTAGTACATCAATACAGCAGAAGGTCCCCTTTGTAGAGAAGTGTTGTAAACAGCTTTGTACTGTGTGAGTAGTGTACCAAAGTAACATTTAAGGCAATGCGCTGTGTACAATCTTACATTTGAAACTGTGAGTGGAGTTCAGGAGCCAGCATATGATGGCCCAATTACATTTCCTTACAACAGGTATTGTATGAGGTACAACCAAGTGTCAACCAACAGTTAATCAAAGGGGATGCAGACAGAGGCCACCTTTCATCACGATTCAAGGGGTTCTAATTGTCAGTCTGTCATGTCAATCACCAGTCTGCCATGTAACTGAGGCTGAACAACTATGTGCCACTCTGGCAGAACTCTGAGAAACAGATGTGAGCATGTACATCTTGTCTTTGAAAATGGCCTTTACTCCATATGGACATTCAATGGGCCATATTGAACGTTTGTTGATGAAGGGTTGAGTTAATCTAGTATATTGAAATATTGCATGGATTTCTCATTCTCTGAACATCACTGGGCCCCAGAATACCACTGCATCATCAGCTTTAGCTTCACGTATGATAACTGATCATTGCACTGCTTTAGCTATTGATTTGCTTGTGTGAGCTTAACAAATGATGCTTTGCAGCATTGGAACCATCATTGAAAAGTCAATACGTCTTCACAAAAATTGCACATTTAAACAAAGCATCATGCTGCCATTTGAAATATAATTTGATGTAATGAGGCATGCATCAAGTTGCCTAGTCCTGACAGATATTACACTGTATATTGTATAATCAGAATGTCACCCATCTCAGAGACTCGTGATTGCATTTACCCTACAGGGATTCAAAGTATTTATGGAAGCCAGCCAAATGCTTAAAACCTTAGTTTGCCTGCTTTAACATATAGCCTACTGCATTGCTGTACATCAAATGAATTAGGTAGTGATATAATGTTGTGTATTTTGTATATATGTATATTTAGAGATGTGTGCCTTTGTATTCAGAGAACGAGCTATGTATTTGTGTTAGCAGGTACAGGTTCCCCTACGTGTTAATTCACATTCAACTTTGTACAATACCTAAAGTAGAGGCCAACTGATCAATGCATGTACATCGACAGAATATTGGAGGACTTATCGGAACAGAAAGTGTAAAATAGTTCTGCTGGTGGAAAAACTAAATACGAAACCCCATTTAAAACGGAACGTTGTGTCAAAACACTGGCTCTGGTTAGCATTCACTAGCACGCAGGCTAAACCCCAGTTGTATGTTGTGAACATATCGTCAACAATAACACCCCAACCCTCATGCCACGTCCGTGGAGATTGTGTTCAGAGTAAATTGGTCCATTGCGACTTCTAGATGTCGGGAGGCGAAAATAGAAGAGCAATCCCATAAATACTGAGCAACTTTTGGAAGAGGCGAGTTGTCATGTTGTCACCAACTTTAATGTCAATGAGTCAATCGAACCTACTATGAGCATAAAACACCTCATAACAAGCGAGTGGTACATTTGATGGTACATTTTAAAAGTTTAAAGTTGTGTAACGTTAGTGGAAAACATCTAGGTTGTCCAATGTGCAAAATAATGGATCAATATACGGGCAAACTCTTAACAACAGTTAATCTCTTGTCCTAAAATTAAATACACTGTCCATGTATCAGTGTATAAAGGACATGGGTAATGAAGATATACTCACATTAATTGCGTTTTCAAGTACAACTAAATCCAGTGAATGTAAGACATCTGGCTATCAGTACAATAATTGTATCCCATATAACAGATAAGGACGTCTATCTCCCAGCGCCCGTCGGACTGGTTTTGGGCGAACGCGAGAAATTGCTCAACACGGACCAACCAGTGTATTTCGGTTTGGATCTGACCGACGGCTATTTGGACCAATACCGAAAGCCGATTTAACGCCAATCCAATCACAAGCTAGTAGAACAGGACTTTCTAAAAGTAAGGCGGGCCTTAATCGAATCATGTCGCGTGATGGACGTTTGGTAGACCAATCACGTGGATCTACTTCGTGCACATAAAACGCGATTGAGCGATCGCATTTTATACTGGGCGTTCTTTAGACACATTTAAACCAATGGAGAACACGGAATAAATGCGTGCTGCGACAGCCAAACAATAGCACGTTGACTCGGGGAAGTAACGGGGGAAGATCACGTCGCTTAATCACGGCACATCATCTCTAGAGCGTCATCTTGTTCACAATAAACCTCCATTGGAAATCTGCCGAGTCCCACGAAAAAACAGGCCACAAAGTAATGAGTAACTCGTTAAATGTTTTTTTTTTTTTAATGGTTATTCATTCGAAATGTATTTGGGCTAATATAAACTATCCAATATCGCCCCCTTGTGTACAGGCTCCGCCATTTCCCAGACGCTGAAATTAAGAAAACATTGATAGAAACAAAACAAAAGCATGTGATTGTATTTTTTTTTTCATTGCCGACCCATATACGGCACAATCATGTCAACCAATATGGTGTACGGAGGGAATAGGGTCATAATTGGTGACGTATATGCGAACCACGGCTCAGCTGATGGCCTTGAGGAGCCCGCCGACGCCTTGAAGTAACACCCCGCCGACAATGGCCACCGCCGCCACCACGTTCGGCTGGTCGAGGTCGTCCTCGAGGATGAGGTTATCCGGCACGAGGTCGGGGTCGAAGAGCGGCGGTTCGTTCATGGCGTCCTGCCCGGCGTCGTGCAGGGCCTTGCCCGCGCCCTCGATGGCATTCCCGATCTTATTCACGACGTTCATGTCGAGGCGGTGGTCCAAGGCTCTTTAGGACACGGTAGCTGGTGGACAAGGCAAGGCGCGTTTATTTGTATAGCACAATTCAGCAGCAAGGCAATTCATTGTGCTTTACATCCATAAAAGCATTCAAATACAATAAAAGCAAAGCATAAAAAGGAAATTAAAACAAGCTAAAATAAGCTTAAGGGAAGGCAGCAGCAAACATACGGGTCTTTAATCTGGATTTAATAGTGGTGAGTGTTTCAGCAGACCTACAACTTTCTGGCAGTTTGTTCCAGATATGTGGCGCATAAAAACATAATAACAACATACATTGTATTTACATTAAGGTTAATAGGCTAACGTTGCTACTTTACAGTGTTTGTTAATCAGAGCAGACGAAGTCTATCAAAAAGAGGCCCTAGTAAACTTGCTGTGTGCTTTCATCGCAACACAATAACGGTGCCTCACAAAGTCACACTTGTTATTTCACGTACCTGTTGCAGATCGATCTCTCTCTAAATCTGGTGAGCTATGCCATGAGTTATTTATAGTGATTACAATGTGGGCCAGGCTCTGAACCTTGGCATCATAACGAAACGATACAAAGGGAGGAAGTGCATCAACGCAACATCCGAAAGTGAAACTTCGGCTGTTCGTTATCGATGTGCACATTTTGTTCATAACCCTTCCTTGCACTTTGCCCCTATGACTGGTTTAGGTCTATCATTGATTTGAAGGACACTCAATGCAAAGTAGGCCTATGTATATAGGTGGTCGTAGACTGGGGTGGTAGCTTCCTGCCTTCCTCTGTAGTCTTATCTAATCTCCTGTTTGATATTACGTCTTTACACAGCACGTGTTCATGTTTCACATTCAGATATCAGGAACAGTTAAGGATTCATGAAATGTGACATGCTCATATACAGTATGTATATATGCAAAGTAAAATATATCCCCAACAGTGTTGAACAATTCTGTTACTTAGAGCAGTTTCTGCCCTTTTGTGACCAATTCTCCCACTGTTTCCAAGCACACAATGTGGGTTCTAGTGGATAGTCAGAGCCCAGTATAAAATGGTATTTTATGAGAAAGTGGTGGATCTGCCTTAAGACTGTTTTCTTCCTACCAACCTAGAGCCCTGTGCCTATCAGGTCCAGGACAGACCAGAAGACCAGGGGTTTGACTTCAACCAGTGCGTTTTCATAAACTGTGGTTCAGCCTGCTGTAAATAATTCAAGCATGGAGCCAAATAAGCAAATGTTCCACAGTGATATTTTGGGACAGCATACACAGTAATGCTAAACAGCACTTAAACTCAAACTACAATACAGAAAAACAGCCCCTCCACCTCTGACCCATTCCCCTTAAAAACCTCTCCATTAATTCTCCAAGCATACTGTCGCACAGTTTCTGGGCCTTCCTATCGGTGGAGAGGTGGGAAAACAACCAAATAGTTAATAAATAAACCAAACCAATCATTCCACACAGTAAATACAGCCATTTGTGAATTGTGTATTAAAAATAATAGCAAACATGAATATACATTTCATATATAAAGTGTTTCTCAGATAGCATGTCAGCAGGCACTTCTACAGGACGGTGTAGCGAGTGATGCTGCCCCCGCGCGTCTCTCGCAGACGTTGGCAGTGGCGCAGCATGCTCAGGATACCCTGGAACCTCTTGTCCATCTTCATCTGGGTGAACTCCAGGATGTCTTCCTTCACCACGAAAAACTGACCTGCCGTGGCCCCCGGCACACAGCCACACGCATGACGTTAACATTTTTGTTGGGGAGATCCCAGATCCCACACATTGCAACAATCAATAGATATACCTAAAGCTCAATAATATTGACTCAAGGCCAACTTCAGCAGTCCTCATTATTGTTTACAAAAATGTACAATATATAGTTGGAGAGACTGTTGTTTAGACGCTCGGTCGGAGCTAAAGAGCCTGTCGGGCCCGCTGTACCTTTTGTATCCTTGGTCTCCTCATCCTTGAAGCGCTGGTACAGCTTGCGCGTGTTGTTGTTCAGACTCTTGGCCGATTGCCGCATGATCTTGTATTTACCGCTCACCGCCTCGTTGATGCTACGCACCGCAGCGTTGAGCTGCTCGTACGTCACTCGCCCCTTCATGTACCTGTGGATCAACACACACAGTATACTTTGATTAAAATTGACATGGATGTACAAACAGCGCTTTTTTTAGCACTTCCATATGGAATCTGGCCTCCCCTCCATTCAGACCAATGGCGAGAAGACCTGTGCTGGGGATCCAATCGCAACCGTTTATTTAATGTAGTGTGGGTTTGATAGGGTGCCAGAATAGAGGAGCACCCTATGGGAGAGCCCTTGAGGCTTTTTCAGAAACAACCAAGATGAGCTGCCGCTCTTGTGTCTTGTTCGGCTGCTCTGATCAGTAGTAGGTCTATCCAATTGTGTCCAGAGGCATTTTGGTCTGCAGCGTTGGAGAACGGCCCATTGAAATTGAAAATCATCTGAGAGGTTCCAGGCTGAAACACTTTGGCTAACTGTTCTGGCTGCAGTAAATGCAAATGAACTTTAATGTCTCAAATTGTACCGTTGAAGACACTTACTGAGGGATGTTTTCATACTCCGACATTGTTACAAACTCCATTTTTTTGACCTGGATCTTTTTCCTGGGATTTCCTTGCTGGCTAGGTTGTGTCTCCGCTGGCATGTTTGGATGTGGAGCAGGTTCATTTTCCCTGAGAAATCATCAATGAATGTATAATGAATTATACCCATTACAAACGTAACTATGTTCCATATATATATACACACACACGGGAAATATTATTTATGCTTCCGGCATTCAATAAAATAATATAAATCAAGCATACTTTTTGGGCATG